>JABEEN010000734.1:0-12707 GCA_013363205.1 Fusarium tuaranense | reverse complement strand
GCTTTATTATTAATAAAAATATATAAAGTCTTAATAAAAAAAGTTATTAATATAAAAGATAATAGCTATTAATTAAGTTATATTAAGTTAATTAATATTAATTTTTTTTTATTATTAATTTATTATTAAGTAAAAGAGGTATATTATAAGGTATTCCTAGGCAGGGGAAAATAACTAAGTATATATAATTATAGTTAATTAAAATTATTTAATCTTATATTATTCCTAAAGGTAGATTAAAACAGCCCCGTAAGAGCCTGGATTCAGACCTAGAACAATAAAGCTCGGGTACTCGTTCGTCTAATATTGTTTCGCTCTTCGGGTTAGGTCCCAGAACAGGACAGTGTGCTATCTGCCCATACTTTTTCAACACCATTAGTTACAAAGGATCTCTGTCGCTACGTCTATACCTATCCTCTGCCTTACGATTTAGTCTGACCATGAAAAATGTAACATACCTTAGGGATGGTTAGATTTTAGCTTTAGGCTGCTTCACCTACTTAAAAAGCTTTTCCCACTCTTGGATTAAATAATATCTATGGACACTGTCCTCGCTGGAATGGGAGAGGCGGAGAACCCTACCTAGTGCGACCAGTGTTGCTAGGCAATGTGTGGGAAAACATCATCTCATCCCGCCAACTATCCAGCGCTTTAAGATTCTCCCTATATACTTCTCACCCTAAGCGATACGCTTACACAGGCGTTTCTGTAACTGAGGTATGAGCTATCTGTAATTATGCCTGTCTATTATAGAATATAAAAACGTGGTGATGGTAGATACTTATGGAGTTATGAGTTCTTCTCTTTATCCTCTTATACCCCTTTCTATGAACTACTTAGCCGGCAATTCAGCTATCCTATCGATACTATCTATAAACAAGTGAGTCATTGGCCAATTAGCCTCTAGTACGGGACCTGAGGATAAATCACAACTTGATCAGACCTCGGGCTTTAAAATTGTCTTCGCTGGCCTTTGATAATGGACTGCTGTTGGCAGCTTCCCTAGTATTAACTAGGCTTTAATCTCTATTAAGCCTCTTATTCTTGTTTCTGTAGCCCTAATTGAAGAGCTAATCAACGGCGCTGCTTCTTCAAAGGCATGAGGCAGTCCAGGCCAGATATGATACTCAACATCTACTCCTGCAGCCACAAGCTTCTGTACGTACATGGTGCACTCACTGCATAAAAGGTCCAAGCCACCCACGTCGATATATGTGGACGGCAAGCCTCGTAGATCCTCTGCACGACCCGGGACTGTATATGCTGGTATTCCGCGCCCGTTTTCCTCTGCTGCTGCTTGGCTACCCAGAACCGCCTCCCATGCAATTCTGTTATCGTTCTCAGTCCAGATTATCAGATCTCTCCTCGGCGTTGATCCTGTCTCGAACCGCGTTCGATCATCTAGCATCGGGTATAGCAATACCTGCTTCGCCAGAGGCGGCTGGAGGCAACGATCCCTTGCGAGGATGGCCGCAGATGCCGCAACGCAGCCACCGCCTGAATCTCCCATGACGCAAATGCGGGCAGGATCAATGTTGAAGTCGGCGGCGTGGGCTGACAAGTGCTCTATGCTGGAGAAAACGTCCATAGCCTGAACTGGGCCCAGATGTTCCGGAGCCAAGCGGTAGGCGACGGCAAAGAAAGGCATCCCAGCAGCCTCTGAAAAGGAGGCAATGGTCGGAGCATACAGATCGACGCTTCCGGAGACCATCCCGCCACCATGGACGTACACAACGGCTGGTTGCGGGGCAGACGCCTTGATCAACTGCTCGCTCGCGAAGCGAGTGAGAGAGATGCTGGTGCCGTCAAAGGTGGGGAAATGTATCGTGCTCTGAACAACGTGTGCCCGGCGCGGCTTTGCCCGGTTCATGATCCGAAACGTGTCATTTGATGCAGCGCGTAACTGCGTGACTGTCTCACAGGGCTCTTCTGCATTGTTCCCGAACGTGTTCAGGACAGCCCAAAACTCGGCATCGTACCGCACTTGATTCGACGACATAATAGAGGGGTAGTATGTTGAGTGAGGGGGATTTGATATTGGTAAATTGCCTAGACATGCCGTTTTTGGCTGCTCTCGCTCCTCGATCTTCTGGCTTAGTTATGAGATCTCGGACAGGGCTTCAACTATGGCAAAGAACACATTTGCTCCCTCTCCTCACCTGTTTGACCTGACCCCGCGTCCACGGCCCGTCGGCCTTGGCTCCGCCTAGCCCCTGTCTGCGGTACTAGCTTATGTATCGGAATCTCCGGCAGACGGCGGCGGGCTCAGGCAAGGTCATCATTACCGGAAACTCCATCTCCTCCCAATTCCTCCGGGTCAAGGGCACACCGGCTGGGGGCATCCTTTCCCGGCCAACGACATGGTGTTCCCAGTTCACCACCAAAGAGAGACATCAACTCGGACCCATATAATGTCGCACGTATCAAAACCCCCATGAACCTTGCAGCAGGACGTCCAGAAAGGCAGATTTATTGAATGTGAGTAAATCCTGGGCGAGGTTATGAGAGAGGGAGGCTAAAAAGGCTAATGTCTCTGAACCTATTTTCACAACTCTGCATTGCCTCCGCAACGGTCTCCAATGGAAGACCAGAAGGTTCCAAGTTATCTATTGCTAGCGTGAGACGTACGGAAACTATATGCCAACGACATCGTGCCCATTGTCGGGCCGAGACGCCCCGGATTCTGTCAAGATAACAGTCGTTGGTCTTCCATCCTGCCTATCAGACCGGAGTTTCCGACCTGTCCGCAGGTAGCTGGTTACCCCGCGTTTTAGTTAACTTAGTCAATTGCGCTAGCGAGGTCTTGCGGCCCCGGATAGTTACCTCCCGCAGTCCACCCCTGTCTGTCCGTCTCCATCATGGCAACTGGTTTTCGTGCCTTTGCAACCCCCGAGGCCGACATGACAGAACGGGGCACGAATCAGAACGTCCACCTTGCGTGGAAGCATACGCTCCAGATGATGTCAACACAGGCCGTCATCCTGGAGCTCCTGGCAGATGTTTTGTACCCAGTCTCGCCAGCCCTAACTTCGGGCCCATGCTGGGGTCGAGGGTGGCGATCCTCCCTTCAATTTTCAGCATGCCTCGTGGCTGCAGGTGGCCTTTTGCGGCCCTTCATTCCTACCTGCATTATTTCTGGGATACTGTGGGCGGTCCAGGAAGGTCCAGTATCATCAGCGGATTGCTCAAGCCAGCCTGGTCATCCGAGAGAGTCCGAGGTTTCCTGTTGATGTCAGTATTGGCCATAAGCCATAGAATTGAGCACTGTTAAATATACTCACTCTCATGGGTTCAACTGCTAATCTGGAGAGCTGGTGCCCCAAATCATGTTCCCTGACGGCGTGGCACCCCCGGGTATTCTCGGTGTGAGTTTTGTTATCCTCAGGAGATTCCAAAGCCGGCCGGTAGCGGTGGGGGGTTTAAGGCGACGAGCGCTCAAGTACTACAACCCGTAGCACCCACTCCATGCTAGTGAAGATGATGGCTGGATGGCAATAAACGGGGAGGTCTGGGATGTATCGGGCTTTGCCTCTGATCACCCTGGTGGTGACCATGTCATCAATATGTCGGCCTAGACGCTTCCGAGGTGTACAATTCAGTCAATGGGCCTTCCCCGATATCTCGGCATCTTGGTCCGGAAAACAAGATCGGCTTAACAGAGCAGCAAGAGAGGGAGACCGGAAGCAAGGCATCAGAAGGATAGCCGTCAAAGCCGCCGTTGGATCTGGTGCTCAGCATGGACGACCTTGAGGAGGAGGCCTCCAAGACACTGCCCGAGAGCTCCTAGGCCTATTGCTCTAGGGCAACAAACGATAGCATGACCAAGGATCAAAACAGCCTCGGCGATGAGTCCCACTATGATCATACCATGCATGCCCTTGTTCACTCTGGAAGAGATTGTGGCAACGCTGCCTCGGGGCTGCCCATTCTTCTTTCAGCTCTACGTCCACTCAGACCAAGCCATCTCAGAGATTATATTACGGCAAGCCATTTCCTTTAACCTGATGACAATTCTTATTATTTCAAGACTACACTTGAATATATTATTTATATTTACAGTTAGAAAAGTTCAGTTCGTACCAGCGGTCGCCTTATAATACCTTATAATACCAGTTCTCTCTGGGGTCCTGAAGGCACTCTCCAACTGTTACCAGGCGGTAACCACGGTCTCTAGCCGTCTTGATCATGTACCGAGTGAGACTTAGGACGGTCTGCTCGTGCACGTCGTGGGCGAGGACAATATAGGAGTGGCTACTCCTATCCATCGATACTCCAGCAGAAAAGAGCTCCTTGGATATGTGAATGCGGCCGGCGTCGTCATTGTTGTAATCCTCAGTGTCCAAGTTACACTCGATGACGTGATAGCCGAGATTATCTAGAAAGTCTAGACAAGCTGCGTTACATTCTAAATACGGCGCTCGGAAGTAGGTGGGAATCCACCCGAGGACGTTGGCAAGTGCTTTCTCGTTAAAGATGACCTCCTCCTTGACCCTGACGCTGTCGACTTCGTTTAAGTTGGGGTGAGTCCAGGTATGGCTGGCAATGTGATGCCCGGCAGCATGCATCCGGCGCAGAAGAGCCGGCCACGGCATCGAGGGGTCGTCGATCCGGCCCTTATCAAGGTTCGCACCGGTAATGAAGAAGGTGGCTTTTGCGTCGAGCTCATCGAGGATATCCAGAATCTGGCTCGTGTAGCCATATGGGCCGTCGTCAAAGGTCAAAGCCACCGTGCCTGGGACTGTGCCGGTAGAGATTCCTTTGCCTGGAAGGCTTATCAGCTGGGGTCTGCAACGCTTGCTATTACAGGGCCGGGGGAAGCTCACCGTACGGGACATGTCCAAGCTTGGGACGGGGAACACACTGGGCGCTCATGCATGCCGACGCAAGATCGCGTACAGCGCCTTGCGTTTGCCGCGACGAGTTGGCGAGTATTTCCTTATCCTTGCCTCCCCCATCAGTATCAAGTCTAGATTCCATCCTGCACATCTTGAGATGATCCGGATTAAGTCGTGTGTGGCCTCCGTTGTCGCACAGTTCAAGTTTCCCTAGTAGCCGTGCAAAGACGAGGATAGTGAGTGGGAGCTGACATTAAATGAGAAGCGAGGTCGGCATTTTAACAATGTCCACTTTCATCTATCATCGGTTATAGTGCGGTGCCAAAGTACCCCACGAGCCTCAACTTGGCCTTTTTGGTTGAGGAGCGAAACTCGGCCGGAAAGTCCGACAAATACCGATAGAAGCAACCACAGGTAGATCACGAGAGTGCAAACAACGCAAGCATAGACTTTCATGGCAAGTACCTCGCCAATAAATTACTTACTAGTGGGGGGAGCGGTCACAAGCTTGGAGGATGGTGGGATGGAACCCATGGGAAGGTTCAATCTCTTGAATTTGATTATCCAGCCAACCTGGAATGCTATTGCCAAGTGCTCAGGTCCACATCTAGGCCCCTGCAGGCAGACCAAGAACGTTCTTCTTAGTCCTTTGCCGGTTGAGGTGTGTGGTATGTCTCTTAAAGGTCCTGATGATCATCGTCGACCCGCTTCATGGTCGCCTCCCTCACTGCCATGACCTGATCTTTACCATCGAATAGCACGCCAACCTCCTCCAGGCTCATACCTTTTGTCTCAGGGAAGAAGAAGTAGATCCAAATGAGAGATACGAAGATGATGCAGACGAATACGATATAATATCTCCACCCTATATTCTCAAGGCCAACAGGATTCGCGAACCCGTTCACGAAGAAAGCAGCAATCGTCGTAGCGTTGAAGACGTTGAAACCTTTGGTGCGCATAGAGAATGGCAAGATCTCTAGAATATAAGCAACCGCGACGGCATTCATACTCATATTATAGAAAAAGAAGAAGACAAAGATCATGACGACGATGGCGACACCAAGCCCCTTGTTGGTGAGGCCTTGCTGTTCGTTCTTGGCTGAGATGGCCGTCCAGATTGTAAACGCGACAAGCATGCCACTTGTCGAGACTAAAAAGAGGAACCGTCGACCGAGGCGCTCAATAAACAGCGCCGTCAAGATAGAGGTGGCATAGTTGAATATCTGAAGAATCCCGTTGATAAGGTTCTGGACCTCGGGATTTGTAATGCCGATGTTGTTCAGGACCACGATGAGATAATAAGAGATGAGGCCACTTCCGCAGAGCTGGGTGATCAGACCGAGTGAAGCACAAACAAGGAGCCGATGACGGTTTCCGGCTTTAAAGCACAAGTCAGCCAAGTGATGAGGGGGACTTTTCACAAAAGAGACATACCAGTAGCCACAAAGCTGTGCCAGGTGTCAAGCTGACGCTTCTTCTCATCCTCGAGAGCGACAGAGATCTCAGCCACCTCGTGCTTGATGAGCTCAGTAGGTTCATTGGTGCCCGAATGATACTGGCACAGGACTTGGGTTGCAGCATGGGTCTGGCCTCTTGAAATGAGCCATCTAGGACTCTCTGGGGTCCAATATATAAAGATGGCCTGGATTAAGGAGGGCAGCGCCTGCAACATGGCAGGGATTCGCCAGCTCCAACTGTTAGGAATCCGGAATGTCCCATAGGTTACCCAGGCCGCGACAATAGATCCGAGATACTAGAGCAGGTCAGATTTGATTTCGAAGCCCCGTAGTTCATGAATCAGAACGCACCCACGAGGTATTGAAGATGGCTGTCGCAATGGCTCGATGAGTAGGGAAAGCCAACTCTGCAACAAGAGAGGGTGCAGCAACACCCGTAAATCCTGATCCGAGTCCCATGATTGTGCGTCCAGTGATCAGTCCTGCCATGTTTGTCGAGCCGCTCTGGATTGCAACGCCTACGATGAGGATCAAGGAGCCATAGAAAATTGCATGACGACGGCCGAATCGGTCGCACAGCCAGGGGGCGACGGGAATTGCTGCGGCGGCGCCTACAATAGGCACTGTGTTCATGATTCCCAACATGTAGCCACTGGGGTAGTCGAAGTCTGTAGCGTAGAGACCTGTTAGTCAAGGTGGTCTGATCGGAGGAGAGTCATGTTGGTGTCTGTGAACTTTCCTTCCTGCCACGAGGGTACGCTCAATAATCCGTTCATCATGCTTCCATCGAAGCCGGATGCGTAGCTGGTGATCAAGGAGAGTGACAATGCCAGGTTCAGCTTCACAAGATGCGGCACCTTCCACCAGGGTTTCCCTCCGTTGTCGCAGAGCTGCGTGAGCTTGTCGGCCCCCACATCCTCAACGACAGCGACGGCAGGAGACTGGTCTGCTTTGGGCGACTCAGCCATGACGAGGTGCAGGAAAATGATGAGGTGAGATGAAGTCTCCTAGATTGAGAAGGGGTATTGAACTTGGTCAAGGGCTCGAAGGGGCGGTGGGGGAGACCTCTGAGCAACCCAAAGGAAATAACACAGCCGTAAAGGGGTATTGACCTGGTGTAGGGAAGTGCGAACGAAATGCGGAATGCGAAAAACGGATGAGACGGTTGTTTATTAACTTGGTTGTTTGGTTGGGAGATGAAGGAGGTAGCATCTATCTATCCTCCCCCGAGTTCGACCTTGTTTCACGTCCCCTCATTCTCTCAGCTCCTCCCTCCTGGTGACAAAAACCATATCTGGTCGTTTAAAAAAAGTGCCAGGCCAGTCTAGATCAGATTAGGTCTAAGCCCATAAATTAAGGAGGGAGGCCAGCACATTCTACCGCCCAATTCCGTCCGACGCTAGCGATAATAACATCGGAAACACCGAGCTGTCGTTGATTGCTTATTAATAAATAGATGTATCGCTAAAAAGTCTACCACACGGAATAACCAATGAGTCGGTGAACGTGAAGGGTTTATGTGCCTCGGAAGCTCCAGCCACTCGGAGATTCCGCTGCTGTAACTATTTATCCATAAGAAAGACTAGTCAGGGATAGCACCAACACCAATACCATCATCACCACCATTACTTACGTTGAAGCCGCAATTACTTGACCTCTGATCCCGTACGCACATATGTCCTCCCCTATGATTGAGGTGGCCAAGGCCCTCCGAGAGCTTAGCCTGGAGGAGAAAGTTAAGCTCCTTACTGGTAAAGACACTTGGACCACTGAGCCGATCGAACGACTGAATATTCCTTCCATCACGGTATGCCTCGTCCCTAGCCTCTAGACGTGCACCGACTTACTCCTACTCTAGACGTCTGACGGGCCACATGGCATCCGGGGTGTTACATTCTTCAATGGAGTAGGTTTATCAGGCCGGCATGACCTGCCAGAGAACTTGGGGATCTGACAGAGAGAACTAGGCCCCTGCATGTCTCCTACCCTCGGCAACCGCTATGGGTGCTACGTTCGACAAGGATCTTATGTACACCGTGGGAACCTTGCTGGGACAGGAGGCGAGGGAGCGGGACATTAGTGTCCTCCTTGGCCCTACCGTCTGCCTCCAGCGGTCGCCCCTGAGCGGTCGCAGCTTTGAGGCCTTCGCCGAAGATCCTTGGTTAAGTGGCATCCTGGCTAGCTCCTATGTTAATGGGGTCCAAGATCTCGGGGTAGGCGTGTCTATCAAGCACTTTGCTGCCCATGACCAGTCTACTCTATGCATCGAGGACTCGATACGCGCGTCAGAGCGGACCCTTCGCGAACTACACCTTCTTCCTTTCCAATTAGCCGTTAAAAACGCCCAGCCTTGGTCCATTATGACGTCTTATAATAAGATCAACGGCCTCCACGCTAGTGAGAATCCATGGCTTCTCGACCAGGTTCTTCGTCGGGAGTGGGGGTGGGACGGCCTCGTCATGAGCGACTGGTTTGGCACATATTCAACATCTGAGGCTATCAATGCCGGCCTTGACCTTGAGATGCCAGGCCCCACAAGATGGCGCGGCGAACTCCTTCAGTGGGAGGTAATCTCCCGCAAGGTCAAGCCGTACTTCATCGACGATCGCGTACGGAACCTGCTAAACTTGATCAACAAGGTCAAGCCGGCAGACGGCAAGGCTCTGGAGTGGGAGGCTGGTGACACTCCACAGAAGCGGGAGATCTGCCGTAGAACAGCCAGCAGCTCCATCGTGGTGCTCAAGAACGACAGAGGTCTCCTGCCGCTGGACCCTGCCGCTAAGGACAAGACGTACGGCCTGATCGGCCCATCTGTCTATAATCCTTCGTTCAACGGAGGAGGATCTGCTGAACTATTCCCCTACTATTTAAAGAAGCCGTTGGATGCAATTAGGGACGTCGTAGGAGCTGAAAACATAAAAATTAGCCTAGGCTGTCACAGTAAGGCCCCCTCCGCCTCGGCAACTAATATATTGCAAGCTAATTTATCTAGGCCACCGCTTCACTCCCCTTCTCCTAGAAAACGTCACAATACCCGGTACCAATAAACCTGGATACGCAGTGGAATGGTTCAGGGACTATCCTGGTCTGGACTCCACATTGACGCCCTTGGCCTCGGATACCACACAGCACGCACAGATCTTCTTTCCTGATTACATCCCCGATGGCGTTCCTCCAGTATACTGGTTCCGTGCTCGGACAACTTATACTGCGTTCAAGACCTGCACCGTGCAGCTAGGATACTGCGTCTCGGGAAAAGGAAGGCTTTTCGTCGATGGAAAGGAAGTGATAGACCTTTTCACCAGTCAGCCACCCAAGACGACGCAGACTCCTATCTTCAACGAGGCAACGATGGAAGTCATCTATGAGCTACATGTTCAGCAGGGCCAGGAGTATGAGCTGACCGCGTTTGTCATCAACGATAATGTTTCTCCATCCGGGGCGGTCCTTGCCACGGCCGGTTTGAGAATCGGTTGCTGTGAGAAGATCGACGCCCAAACTGGCATCTCTAAGGCTGTAGAACTGGCAACCGAGGTTGATATCCCTATTGTCATCGCCGGCCTCAATAGCGACTACGAAACTGAATCTTCAGACCGGGTTTCTTTAGATCTTCCACCAGGCGTAGATGAGTTGATCCAGCAGGTCGTCAGAGCAAATCCAGACACAGTCAGTACTCGCAATCCCTTATTAATGCCCAAATTCGACTGACTATAGCGACAGATTGTGGTGACTCAGGCAGGATCACCGATTGCCATGCCTTGGGTACAGGATGCACACACCTTACTGCATGCTTGGTACGGTGGACAAGAGACGGGTAATGCCATTGCCGATGTGCTCTTCGGAAAGGTTAATCCAAGTGGACGTCTCTCCATGACATTTCCCAGGCGAGCCGAGGATATACCTGCTTTCTTAAGCTTTGGAAAAGTAGATCGTGAGATTTACTATGGCGAAGGTGTTTTCATTGGCTACCGGTACTATGAGAAACTCCGCATACACCCCTATTTCTTCTTTGGATACGGGCTGTCCTACACCACATTCGAATACGCAAACCTTCAAGCACCAACATCTTTCTCCCTGGACCGAGACTCTTCGATCGAAGTCTGCGTGGAAGTTCTCAACTCTGGTAGTCGCGACGGATGGGAAGTCGTCCAGCTTTACGTTTCGGATAAGGAAAGCTCGGTTCTGCGCCCTATTAAGGAACTGAAGGGGTTTACAAAGATCTGGATCAAGGCATCTGATACAGTCACAGCCAACATCTCACTCGATAAATACGCATTCTCGTTCTGGGATGAGTTGATGGATAAGTGGGTGGCGGAAAAGGGGCTATACCAGATCATAATTGCTACCAGCGCTGACCATAAGGATGAGATTTTGAGACACGATATCACGCTCCTGGAGGATTTTGCCTGGTCTGGAGTCTAGGAAATAATTGCATATAAATGGAGAACCCTGCTTTATGCCAAGAAATAGATCTTCCAAGTTAAACTCTTCATATTCAAAGCAGATAGACCCATATACGAGGAATCGTCCCAGAGCCGTTTCTTAAGTGCATGGGAAATGATAGTCCCATGACATAACTTGTATAGTGTGGACAGCGTCGACCCGTTTCTTCAAATCGGGCTTGACAACTCATTAGAGAAGACCAGTGTGATTGGGCTGGCCTTACGAAGCGGACGCGATGGTGTTACCCTAGCCCTTTTGAGCAGAGTTGGTGGCCCCAGCAGTTCAGGCCCTCTGGGCTCGGACTTGCTTGTCCTCGCAGCGTGTATTAGAAGAACTCGGCTTCTTGCGACGCGTCTTGGACAACCACATTTCGTCGACCCGAACATGGTTTCTCGTAAATACTGGTTTTCCCTGTAAAATGTAACTTCACGATAACTCAGGGTAGCTGGGGGGTCTGGCCTAGTCTCATGCCCTCCACGAGCCCCATTGTCATGCCACAAACATAAGAGTGTTAGAACACTCAACTCCAGAGGCCAAACGCTAATTATTGACTTCAATATAGACCACTGAGTATCTAGATATGGTAAAGAAGCATAGAGTGTATTTAGCCCCTTAGGCTTCTTGACCTTGTTTATAGGGGTATTTAGGCATTGAGGCCATGGAGGGGAATCCCGATTTGACAGGACGTCTTTTCAAAGTGCCTTGATCAAATTCAGGCAACTGGCCCCGTACAGCAAATAACATTAAAATCCGATAATCCTGAAGAATATTTCTATTCTCCCTACCACTAACTCTATGAATTCATATCATTGGCAGTCTCACGTTTTCAACCAAATATTTCCCAAAATCAGGTACTAGCCACCACCCGAAAGCTTACTAGTGCTGGAAGCATTCGTCTCACATTGCCGCCAAAGCATGTCCTCGCAGTCAATTTCTAAGCGATGTCACAACCTCCGGTATGGCGCCAAAGGGCTGCACTGCAGCGGTGCAAAGAACCCACCCTCAGCGTGAATGTTCCCAGGATCACTACGTAGCTAAAGACAAGGTGAATGATCCGCTGGTCCAACGTCTACACAGCCATTCATCCTAGGTACAAACACCATGTCGTGCCCAAATGTCTCTCCAACAAACTGATTTTCCATAACCACCCTTGTCACCTAAAATTTAGCTACCTAAGCTATATTCCCCCCCTTTTTCGTCGGTATTAATAACGTTTCCTTCAGGTTCAATAACAAAGAACAATAATAAATACATGAAAGTATTAAAACCCAGTCCTTTGGCATAATATTTAACCGCCTACACCCAACAATCAAGAGCCAAGGTCACTCCCTCGGCAGGCGAGAAAATTGCAAAAGCACCCCGACAAGATCAAAAAAGCGTTAGTAGCCACACGTACTAGCTGACCACCAGGAAGAAGGCGTGAAGACTGCTAACACCCTGTGCCAGCAACAGGTAAGACTTTCTACACTCTTCGGCGAAGAACATGTTGGGGGCAGTTTCCTGACTAGGATTCATAGACAGGCAACCCACCGTGACCCATCCCTAGAATGCTCGCATGAGCCCTTAGCAGGTGAAATCACCGGCTCCCAGTGGGTAGAAACAAACAGCGATAAAGCCCTCTTATTGGGAACCGACATTGCCAACGCAGCTCTCCCCGCTCTGGTGGCCAGTATGATCATCGGCCATGCCCCCGGCGACGCTATCAAGCGTTAATTACGTTATTCAGCATATTATCGATCGATCTTTATCATCGGTTATCCCGACTTCAACTATAATAAAGAACACATTTCTAACATATCATAGCATTATATCCCAATGCTAATATAGTAGCCTTTTTTAAGCCTTATGGCTACCTATAGCTCGCAGGAGTCGAAGACTCATAGACTGCCTATCTATATAGGTATTTAACTGCTAGCCTCCGTATGAGAAACAAGATAGATCTTCCATATCATATCAATAATTATTACGAGGC
>JABEEN010000732.1:0-35921 GCA_013363205.1 Fusarium tuaranense | reverse complement strand
AGTGGCCTTTTTTAAGCCTTACGGCCACCTGCAGCCTGCAGGAGTCGAAGACTCATAGACTGCCTATCTACATAGGTATTTAACTGCTCTGACCTCCGCTTGTCTATCAGCTATCCCGACTTCAACTATAATAAAGAACGCATTTCTAACACATCATAGCATCATGCCCCAATGCTAACATGGTGGCCTGAATCCTTTCTCGAGCTCGCCTTCCACCCAAACGCCATCATGTACGGCTACGGGCCCGATGGAGCAAGAGCAGAGGGATCATAGAAGCAACTGATCGACTACTCGACAAAGTTTGGAGGGTCTTCAACTATCAAGACACGCACCGATGTCGTGGCGATTACTCCCGAGACGGCTGTTGTCAAGTTCGAGATGGACAACTCTCCGGATGGATCGACGTATACGGATTTCCACACTCTCATGAAGTTTGACGGTGAGTGGAAGATCATCGCAAAGGTCTTTTATACACATGGGAAGAAATAAGGGGATTCAAAGGGCTAGACTGGGAATGAATTTCGGATGAGACTTGGTTCTGATGTGCGCTTGACAAAAGTCGCTGATTCCTCCCTACTTCACGAGCACCAGTTTGAGCATGATGGCCAGAATAGCCGTACCAAGTAATAGCAATACGACGATCCAGAGCATCTGAGCCCTTGTTGTCTGCCACCTCAACGAGAATGACCGCAACAAAAGGTCAAAACATCTCTCCAGTACTTCTATCGAGGTATCCAAACTCCTTATCGCTGTCGAGCAGCGAAGAGCAACGACCTTTAAACATGGATCTTGGGAAATAGTAGGATGACCGTCCTGAGATGCATCGATCGTTCCTTCGCATCCTGCAAGTCTGCCGCTAGTTGATTCATGAGTACGTAAGGCCTCGATCGACCGCACCGACTCTCTTATCAACCTTTGTATCCCACGAATAGACACTAGCATCGCATAGACGTCCTGGATGTGCTGTTCTTCTGGCTGCGTAAGAACGTGCAACTCTAGAGCCTTAACCCTCTCTGAACAAGTCATTGCTCTGGCCACACTTCTATCAACGACAATGCATATGACAGCGCTGAGTAGTGAGGAAGCACGAGGAATCTGACGGGAAGAACAACGTCTACTAAGCATGGCTTTGACAGAGTTGTCTACTTCATGGTCTGGTGTGTCAAAAATGGTGACAACTTTGCTATCAGAGTTGCTGATGATATGGACGCATTCTTGTATCATCTCTGTTTGTGGAGAGGAGACAGTTCGAGGCTCGTTCGGTAGATTCGTACAGGAATCAAGGTACAGCAGAGGGAGAGTAACACCGACGTATCCGTTGCCACTTCTAAGTCCAAGGCAAGAGATGAGTTAGTATGCAAGTAATGGTGAATGCGATAACTTACGAGTCCCGTGGTAATTGGGTCTTGGATAATTCCTTCTCAAGCCCAAGGCCCTCTAATCTGGTGTGCTCTCTAAGAATAGAGATAGCATCAGGAGAAGGATGCTTGATGTTGATCCATCGAAAGCAGCGATGGTCTGACGGTCGAGGTTCTTCCAAAAGATCAACAATGGTGTCGGAATGTACTTTGCGAGTCTCGATTCCTTCACTTCCAAAATCCAGAACCGTGATGTCCATGGTATGGGTCTCGACGCTCGTTAGAGTCTGCATCAGGGTCAACATTGTTTGTCCCGGTGTAGAGACTGTGTGTTCATCTGCCACTTACAGAAACTCTGTTGGACTTGACTCAAGCTCGCTTGATTAACCACTGCTTCACCATGGCGAAAAGCACGTTGAAACGACGAAGTTGAAAGTGTGAGGGTGCCGCCAGCAGGAGTCGAAAACCGGAAAAGCCAGAGGATGTACTGAGCAATCCAAAAGGGTCTAAAGACGAGGTTGAAGTGCCATAATCGAGCAAGGCATTTTATGAGGCACTTTAATTAACATAGACGCATCCTAAATTCCCCTTGGAGCCCCTGAAGCCACGGGCGAGAAGTTGGTGGGTTAAGGGGGCAGTGCTGGGGGCGGTGCTTCGTAGCGCGCAATAAATGAGCACAAATTCATTACATGGAGACCGGGATCTTTAATTAATGCCAAAGCCCAAAAAGTATGCTCTTATTCGTTTCAGGTCCTCCCTTTGTCGAAAGGCTGCCTGATTCGGGTTTTCATTCGAGAGAGGTGAGACACTGATGGTGGCAGTGCCTGCGAGACGCCTGTAGTCCCAGCCCACCATCTCCAGTCTATCAGTCAAGGTTGTCCTCGGCGCATATTTACAGGTCTTTGACTCCCAGCCCAATCGTCACAGGTGCCTAGGTTCAAATGCACAGCCTTCCTACACGGCTGCCTGAAGTCCATGCCGTTAGCTCGCGCTGCAGGGACCTTTCTTCTTGGTCTGTATCCATGTCTTCGGTCCGGCGTCATGGAATTATGGCCCTTTCGACTTGACTGATTGCTTTCGGCTGGCAGAGTTGGTAGCCTTGAGCTCTTTCGCGGCACATGGAAAAAACTTTTCTCTTCTCCTTTATTAGAGTGACTGATGCTCCAACATCCAACATTTGCTATAAAACATTGCCGAAAACCCCCTTCTTTTCGTTTAGAACCACCAACCCCAACAAACCAATGATCCCTTTTGTCGATTCACGAAACCATACCTCTTTATCAATCGATCTGGCCATCGCAAATCTGCAGGCTTCACGCACGTTTCGGACAGCAGTCCTTGTCGAGAGAGCTGCAAGGTCTTATGCGACAGACTTTGAACCACCATAACTACCCAGACTCCGGGACCCGGTTTTGTAAAGAGGTCTGCATCCAGCGACTTGTAGGCACAGGCCTGAGCTGACGAATGATAGTCTCATCGCATAACATGAAGAGAGACATCGGCCAAACCCACGAACAACGAATCGCCGAGATCATGATCCACCGCAGAATCAAGGCTTGGCCTACCTGGCTTCGCCAGCTTGTTTGGGCCAGCTTACGTTCCCGGCCACCATTACAGTCCTGGCAGACGAGCCCAGAATCAGCTCAGGATGATATACAAGAAGAAGTACTCCGAGATTTCGCCTCCATGCCAGGAGAGTTGGTCTTTGATCATCTCTCCTCCGGCAAACATGGCATCTCGGACACTGAGGCTCTCGCCCGGCGACGCATCTACGACCGCAATGTTGTGTCCCCCCAAAGTCCTTCGTCATGCTTCATTCTTTTTCTGTCCATCATTCTAAACTCGTTCGGCATTTTGCTGATTTTTCTGGCCATCGTCAATGCTGCAATACCGACTCCGAACTGGGTGGGTGAATTCTCTTGACCAGATGTTTACCTAGTAGCGCTGACTAACACACCTAAATAGAAGACATTCACCGTTCTCATGATGACGGTCTTGATCTCGTGCGTCGTGCGGCTCTGGTATGAATACCAGAGCGGCATGGCCGTGTTTCGTAAATATGAGAGCCAAGTACCTGAGCGCTTGACATAGTACACGTGCTGAGGGACTAGACACTCGAATCATGACCTTGGTAGCTCGAGTGAACTGTCCGGTATAGCATGTACAAGGCTCCGTGATATTAACTTAACACATCGGTAGATATATTAACAGAATCATCGCTAAAAAGAAAGTCTTCTGGCCCTTTCCATTCAAACTAAACTCCATCTGTAAGTGTCGACCGTTTAATATAGTTCAATGCACTTCCAGACCTTAACCACTCTATTTGATGGGCATGATAAGAGTGGTGAAGCAGCGCAGTCCACCGAGTCCCATCTTTCCCTGTCACCTCCATCGTGACCTGTTGGCCGGGTTGAAGCTGACTCCCATCTACATCCAGTAGAGTAATAACATCACCTTCGACAATCCTGTCATAGTCTTTCGGATCCGCAAATGTCAGAGGAAACATGCCTTGCTTCTTGAGATTCGTCTCGTGAATTCGGGCAAAACTCTTGGCAATGACAGCTACACCACCCAAGTGTCGAGGCTCTAATGCGGCATGTTCTCGTGAACTGCCTTCTCCGTAGTTGTTGTCGCCAATGATGCACCACCTGATTCCGGCCTGCTTCAGATCCCTCGCTACTTGAGGTACGGGTTGAACATTACCATTTGTTGGATTTTTGGCCTTGCCGATCATGCTGAGAGATGATGCATCGGCGAGGAAGCTATTCGTAGATCCTAGGAGCATATTGTTGCTAATGTTTTCAAGGTGGCCTCGGTATTTGTACCACGGCCCTGCTGGAGATATGTGATCCGTCGTGCATTTGCCGGCCACTTTGATGAGAATTTGCATACCCTGTGCATTTCCATCCTTCCAGGGCTCAAAGGGTGTCAAAAGTTGTAGTCTGTCGCTGTTCTCGTCGATATCGACCTTGTATCCAGACGTATCTGTCAGGACCGGGGCTTGATACAGATCGTTTCCCGGAGAGAAACTCTGTGGAAGTTCGTTGGCTGCCGGAGGTGTGAAGCGGAATTCAGATGGGGTGCCAGACTCGTTAATGAAGGACACAGAATCCGTGGCAGGGTTGAACTTGAGGTCTCCCGTGTATGCAAAAGCTGTAGCAATCTCAGGAGACGTGACAAAAGAATGAGTTGCCGGGTTTCCATCATGACGACCAGTAAAATTTCGGTTAAAGCTCGAGATGACAGAGTTACTCTCGGCTCCGACAATGTCAACATCCTTTCGATCCCATTGTCCAACACATGGGCCACACGAGTTGCTTAGAACAACAGCCCCAGCATCCCGGAGAGTCTCAAGGATTCCACTCTCTTCTGCAGTGGCACGGATCTGCTCACTACCTGGGCTAACCATGAAAGGTGTCTTGGTTCGGTGCATGCCTGCTTCCTTGGCCTGTGTCACGAGAGTGTAAACCTTTTCTAGGTCCTCGTATGAGCTATTTGTGCAGCTTCCTACCATGCTGTAGCTGATTTTTGAAGGCCATGAACTTTCTTCGACGTGTTGCTTGAACTCAGAAAGGGGGTGTGATAGATCGGGTGTGAAGGGACCGTTGATGTGAGGTTCTAGGGTTGAGAGGTCGATCTCGATAACCTCATCGTAAAACTCGTCGCTTCCGGGGTCCGCATTGAGTAATACTTGTTGGAAGGTGTTCGCATATTGTGCAATGTCTCCTCGCTTCGTCGCTGAAAGGTAGCGGGCCATGGCTTCAGAGTAGGGAAAGATGCAAGATGTTGATCCAACCTCGGCCGACATGTTGCAGGGAGTTGCCATGGCTGTGGCTCCCAGTGTCTGAGTTCCAGGTCCAAAGAACTCGATAACCTTTCCCTTTCCTCCAGAGACTGATAGAATACCTGCAAGCTTGCAGATGATGTCCTTGGAGGAACTCCATCCCGAGAGCTCGCCCGTCAACCGTACACCCACAACCTTGGGGCAAACCAGCTCCCAGGGCATTCCAGCCATGGCATCAACGGCATCTGAGCCACCCACTCCAATTCCAAGCATGCCCAAGCCACCAGCATTCGGTGTATGCGAATCAGTGCCTATCATCAAGCCACCAGGAATAGCATAATTCTCCAAGATTGTCGTGTGAATGATGCCAGCGCCAGCCTTCCAGTACCCAATGCCGTACTTTTTTGCGGCACTGCTGAGGAACGCATAGACCTCGCCATGATCACTAGAGGCTCGGGCGAGATCTTGTTCGGCACCATACTCGGCCACGATTAGATGATCGCTATGTACAGATGTCGGGACTCGGACTCGTGGAAGGCCGGCGCTGATGAATTGGAGGATTGCCATTGTTGCAGTCGCATCGTGACATGCGACGCGATCGGGTCGTAAGCGGAGAATTGTCTTTCCTCGTTCGATTTCGTTAAAAGTCCAGCCATCTTGGTCGTGTATAAGATGGCTGTAGAGTATCTTTTCGGTCAATGTGAGTGGCCTTTTGTCGATGCCTCGAACGCGACGTAGGGATTGGAGCTGTGAGTTATAATCGAGAGGGTTATACTAAGAGACAAGTTAGTGTATTGTTTGTCTCTATGATGTGTCATGAATTACCGGTTCCAGTGGACTCATTGCGACATGCGACGAGTGCGTCGCTAGAGAACGAGTTTGAAGCCATCGGAACTCTCTCTTGGCAAAGGAGCCCCGCGCAAAAGCAGTTCGCAGCGCTGTCAGTGTCATGTTTGCGACCTATGCAACACCCATCACGATGCTCCAAGGCTAAGTAATCCTGGAGAATTTACCCTGGCATTTATTCAGCATGATGACAATGTAAGAGAACCCTACTTGCTAATGTCCGAACCGCCGAGGCAATGCGGCGTGGATCCATCCCACCTTGGAGGCGCGGAGTAGTCCGTCCATCGCCCATCTCCATACGCGGGCTACTCCGCCAGAGCAGAACGCTTAGAAACCGGTATTCGGGTGCGTTCCGAATGGTTCAAGATCCTCGTTGGCGTTTAGAGGGAAACTCCATGTGAACTCGGATCTATCGAAATCGGCCAAAAACATTTCAATCTCTGGCACAAAGTCCGGTCTCCCCATGTCGATGCCATGGAACATGCCCTGGTCATCTTCAGAAGCCGCAGTCACCCCCTGCCATGTTCCGTCTGTTTCTTCAAGTGGGAGTTGATTGATGCCGTCCAGAGTTTGGGGATTTTCCAGTACAGTGATGGAATCCTCTTCTGTTTCTGGTCCTTCAAGCCTGCGGGTCGATTGACCTGCTGAAGTCGAGTGTAGAGATAGACGCGGAGCCTTGAAGGAAGAGTCGTCCATATACAGCTTTCTCATAGTGAGATCGGCCACAGAGCCAAAGCTGCGTTGGCCACTCTTCGCGGATGGCCACCACTCACCACCGATGGTAAGGAGGCTGGAACAGGTTCGAAGGTTTTTAGACATTGCGGCAGTTGATGCATTCTTGCGAACTTGCATCGAGGTCCAGAATGAGTATATCAGTGTAGCTCCGGCCGCAAAAATGTTTTGAACTGCTCTCCATCCGTGATGAAGACCGTGGAGATCATGTAACCGCTCGTAGCCCTCTAGGATGCTTGACGAACTGTCAAAACAAATTTGTAGTGCTTGTGCAGACGGATTCCTGACCACTTGAGAAGGTTGAAAGAGTAATACTGTTGCCGTGTGATACTTGACACTGAGCTTCAGCCTCCACACTTCTCTTTGCCGATTGTCAAGACTGGGAAAGTCGAATTCATCTTGAGAAGCCTCTTGCCACCACCTATCGAGCGTTTGCCTGATCCTTTGTTGATGCTCAACTGGGTTCTCCGGCCAAGGAAACCAGCTGGAATCCCCCGGCAGATGGTAGAGATGAAGTTTGATGTCGGAGATAATCCGGTCCAGCTTGTACGTGTACGATGCATATCGAGTAACAGCCGTCATAAAAGACGGGGGAATAGCCCCGTTCATGTCATCATCTTCAGGTGGTGGGGACTCAGGTAGTCCAATGTCAAAGGTTTCGTCTCTGAATCCGAGAGGACGGCCCTGGATCGAAGAAATAGATCTGATGAATCAGCAAAGGTTGGACGCGGATGGCACATGAACAAAGTGACATACCTGTCAAGAGAGTATATCGTAAAGAACGTGAAACGTCTGATCTGTTTCATAGCAAAGTCCTCAGGCCGTTCACTGTGATGTTCCCGATGTATGCCAAGCTCAACACAGTGAGCCGATGCAAGATGAACCAGTGTCCATAGGTTTATCTCTGCTGGCATCAGCATGCTATGGTTGATGAGCATAACCAGAGCCTGGATCGTAGGAAGTGAAATCTGTGAAAAGACATCCTTGGAGAAGTGCACAGCGGCCTTATAGAACCTCTGGGGCGGGAATTCGTAGATACGAGTTCGGACTTTTACAATAGCTGCAATGTTGAAGACCATGAAAATGATAAAGGCAATAACAGGTAGGGTGGCGCCGTGATCTCCCGGGACTCCAGGAACAATAAGTCGCCCATTCCAGCGGAACGAGGGCATTGTGCTAGGCCAACCATGATATGAGCCTTCCACTTGCCCAGGTTCATAAACACAGGAGTAGATGGCATCAATCGCACTGAACAATGATGAAGGTTCTAGAACTGGGAAATCGGGATGAACCCAGCGGAGGTATGTGTGAGCGAGGATCAGAGCCTCTGGTTTAGTGGGCAGTTCCTTTCGGCTTGATCAGACCCAGAGATTCGCAGAGAGAGTGGAGAATAACTCACATTTTTCAGAAATGCATGCAGAGCATGATGATACGCCTTGGTGTAACCTGAGCTCACTCCAGAGTCCTGCCACTCCAAGTCGACTGTGTTGACATGATCACTGATACCCTGCGGCGTGGACTCAGCACTTGATGGCGAAGCTCCTATTAGGTTGGTAAAGAGCAGTCCAGAGCTCGACCCGAGATAATGCTTTTGAGGAGAGTCAGAATTGAGAGACAACATGCCCAGGTTGACAGCAACGGAATGAGCGCGTTCAGGGAACGAGCCATCGTGATCAGTCTGTTCAGACGTCTCTGCCGATCTCTTCCGTGACGTGGTTTGCAGGGAAGGACTCAAAGTCGTAGCTGCTGGGGTCGTCGATATATCCCCTTCTTCGTTTCCTCCTTCGTCCACTGATCGGTTTCCTAGATCTGGCGCTGGCTCGACCTGAGGGCCTGACCGTAGATCTACATCAGGGGCACGTTCTCTGACGATATTCTCGAGCCATTGTATCCTTGCGCGAGCAGCCCCAACGAAACTTCAACACTCATTAATAAGAATTCATCTATAAAGCGCAGAGTACTTACTTCCGAGGAATGACGATGTCGGAGTTCTGGCTATCAACGTCGAGGCATACCTGACCAGCCTTCGCGCAGTTTGTGCATGCAGGAACCTGACCATCACACTGTTTAAGATTCAGCGACTGTTCCATAGTCGTAGCCAGAGGCAGCCATCTTTACCTTGATGCGACGCGATCGACAGCGGCGGCAGGCCAACCGGACCTTTTTAGGCGCGCCAGTCCTGGAGGCCATCTGGAAACGCGCCCTGGACTTGGCGAGAAGGAGTCCTGTATGCCTCACTAACTGTATGTCTCTTATCTGCCGATAGACCTTTGCAGGCGTGTTGTTTGCCGTGGTGATTGGCCCAATTCATCAAGCAGATCAAAAAGTCATGGTTGCGAATGGAGTGAAGGTGACGCGGCGGGGTCGAGGATTTTATTTAGCCCGCAAATACCCTGTACCAAAGTACCTAAACACCCTAGAGCTACTGTACCGACTTGTGTGGTCTACTACAAAGTCTACAATCCATCACAACTGCTCAAAGAATGGCCGTCTTTGACTGAAAGTCCGTCGAGTTTCTCATGAAATCAAGTACGTTTTGATAGATTGAAAAGCTGATTGCTCCTGACACCTAAAGTAATGTTAATTAATGCGGAGGACTCTATTCCCTGCCCCTGTCGGATGTACTTACGCTAAGTCTGACAAGCCGAGGCGTCGTACCCTTCCACAAGCCTGCCGTGCCAGATTCTCTGATTATAGCGGTCAGGACGTTCAGAGTCCCCTGTTTCCCACCGCCTGTTCCGACACTCTGCATCTTGGTCTTGATGGTATCGAAGGGCATTGTGGCATATACAGTGACGATACCAGCAGACGCTCCAGCTATCGAAGCTGCGAGACTCCCTTTACCCGCGTCTTTCAAGCGCGGTTCTATCAAGTCAAACATTGCGTGGTAAGATGTAAACCTGACGAGGGCATTGGACGCTTGCTTCATTGTCACCGGTACCACTCCACGGTAGAAACCACGTATGCCCTGGTTGGAAGCCATCCACCGCATGGCATCACCCGTTGACTTGAATGCGCGAGGGCCCGCCCTGTCTTCAACGATCTTGGTCTTGATGCTTTCGCCTGGTGTCACCACGGTGATGCTTTCTGCAACCCCGGCTGCAACCCCAGCCAGCATATTTGATGAACTTGTGGGCTTGCCTGTCTTGTGGTCTCGAGGTAGCTTGTTTCGAATGGCATCGAACGTTAGGAATCTGATGCCTGATTTCGAAGCGTTGGAAACGCAAAAGGCTCCAGCTCCAGTATATAGAACACCGACGCCATGATCTCTGACAGCCGTGATGAGAAGTCGAAGAGGCGATGGTGAGGATGCGCCTAGAAGTTGCTTTCGAGTCTTGACGTATTCGGTCGGATACTGGTTGAAACAGCTGTGAGCGAACCGAGCTTGTCGTTATGGAATGTAGCCCATTAAGACTTACAGTTGTGAGAGATTCGATGCCACCCGCAGCAGCTCCAGCCACTATTGACTGTAGTGGAGTCGGTGCGTCCGTAAATTTCTCTGTCATGTTGTTGCCTTGTTCTGCAATATTTCCTAGGTTGATAGGATCTCCTCCTTTGTAGATATTGCCTATTGAAATCCCGAATCTACTTGTCTCATAGCACCTGGACGCTGGATACGTCCGGCTTCAAGTCTCGAACTTTGAGCCAACAGCCCTCGTCGCTCCTGCCCGTCTTCGGAATTCCTCCGCACTCCAAGCCCGACCCCGGCTTGCCGATCTGTCGGGGTGGTGGCTGGGAGGATGACTGGGCTACTCCGCCTACCCACCCTTGTCTGCGGAACAATCCAGCAATACCCACTTCACGGAAGTAAGGGGCTCCGAGAAAGCGGTGCTTTTATCCATGGGTATCCATCACAGCTGGGAGGACTGCAAGAAGATGATTGATTGGATTTGGTTCTCACTTCGAAACCTTCCTAGCAAGAAACAGTTACCACAGCTACCGAGCAGCACATCATCATGGCGCTAGAAGCCCTCGTCGAGACCAATAACGTGAACCTCTTTCCCAGAGGAGGATGGGACACTCATCATCACATTTTTGAGCGTATGTCACAATTCCTTCTCGATCATTCGATAAGTAGTTCTAACTTCCATCAGCCCATGTGTTTCCCTACAGTCCCACGCGCCACCTCACACCGCCTGCGGCCACCATCAAAGCCTTTGAGAATTTCCGAGCAAGATTGGGCATCACGAACTCTGTCCTCACCCATGGGTTATCTTATGGCGACGACTGTACCTCATTGAAAGCCTTTGTTGCTCAACTGGGGAGACAGTCAACATCCGGTGTAGGAGTGATTGAACCCGACAAGACTACCGACGATGAGATTCGAGACATGCAAAAGGCCGGCATACGCGGTCTTCGTGTCAATTTATACCCAAATGGAGCTATGGAGGATGTAGAGCTTCAGAAGAAAACGTTGCGTGCATATCTCCGAAGGGTAGTAAACTTGTCCCTCAATTGGAGTTTGACGATGACGACGATTCGAACCGAGTTCTGGGATGAACTGGAGCCATTTGTTCGCAATGAAGTTGGGCCAACGGGCAGGCCACTCATAACGGATCATTTTGGTCTTCTCAAAGGACCCAGTATGCTTCCACCGGAGTATGGAAACGACCTTACGAAGCAACCTGGATTTGCTGCGATTATGCGGTTGGTCAGAGACGGGCTCCTGTTTGTCAAGCTGAGTGCACCATACCGCGTAAGCGAGCTGAGCCCACGCTACGATGATCTCAAGGTTCTTGTGCGAGCCTTTGTAGATGCAAACAAGCATCAAGTTCTCTGGGGAAGCGATTGGCCGCATACACCAAGGATGAAGGTGCGCAGTCATGAGGAGGCCATGAAGGAGACTCCATTCTTGGAGGTGGATGATGAAGCATGGCTTCGGAGCTTGAGGGGGTGGCTGTCGGATGAGGAATGGGACTTGTTGATGGTACAGAACCCACAAAGGATCTTTGCTTCATAGATTATATGTGTAACTAGTGATATTTAATGACGAGAAGACGCGTTGAATTGTATCTGAGTATTTCACGTGCACTGTGTTAGCATTGGGATATGATGCCATCATGTTTTGTAGTTGAAGCCGGGATAACCGACACAGCAGATCGTATTTCACGTGCTTGCAATAAGTCCTGCCTTGGTCATCACACAGGATAAAGTAGCACGAGGAGTAAAGATGCGATCAGCGGGGTACATAACATTAATTGATACCTCATCACTTGTCCTTACGGATTGTCTTGATCAGCTCTCCCATTGCAGCCCCCTTCCTGAGCTCAGTAAACATCTTTTCGTCTACCTCAGCTCTCGCCTGACACAGTTCAGCAACGCGCTCAGCCAGTGACGGAGGCACTACGACGACGCCATCAGCATCCCCCACAACGATGTCGCCCGGGTTGACCCAGAGTTCGTCTTTGAACTGGAGAGGAACATTCACCAGAGACGCTCTGGTGAAAGTGTTGGACCCTAGTATCGAATGACCGCGTGCAAATACCTCCAGGTAATTAATTAGTTGGTCTGAACGAATCTCAAGTGCCACACATACCGGAAATTTCATCTCCTTGTGTTCATTAATGTCTCTCATTCGGCCATCAATTACTACACCCTCAGCCCTCAGGAACTGTGCTCTGGTCGACATCAATCCACCCCAGCAAGCTGATGGCAGGCCTTTAGGCTGTTGGATATACATGATACCACCGTCTTCGTTGTGGTCAACAAAGTGCTTGTCCAATGATGGGGCAGATTTATCGCTTGACTCAACCATCTTGACAGTAATAGCTGGGCCAATGATGCGAGCTTGAGAGTCCGGAGAAAAGACGCGGATGCCATCCAAGAACCCCCCGTAGGGGTACTTCAATTTGACCAAGGCATCGCCGATCTGAGAATTGTAAGCTTTCCCTTCTTTTATGTCGAAGAGCAGGGGCTTACATCGCAACTTGTAAACCTACGCAAAAGGTCGAGAGCTTTGGAAGGGGGCATTGCGAGCTACTGCAGGATGGGGTATATGGTAGAGCGAGAAAGGGAAGATGGTGTGCTGACAAGGTATATTCGGTGGCCATACATCTATCACAACCTTTTGGCCGTGGAGTTCTCACGGAGCCGTGGTCAGGACATCTTGGTGCCTTCTTCGGGTTTCTTCCGCAGCAGCAAAGGACAGCTCCGTACCGCCTTTTCCCCAACCACGGGCAGCTCCGCGGCGTCTATGAAGCGTGGCACGGGCTAATCTCTCATTCCCCGCGTTTTCCATTGACCCCATGACCCCATGGGGTTCTAGTCCGGGGCTAGAGTCCAATGTCAAATTCGCCTCCACCGATTGGTCGTCTGGACGCTGCTTGCGGAACACTCCGTTGCCCCTAGGGTGCGTCTCCAACTTCTCAACTCATCGAACCATGATTGCACTGAACACAAAGTCAGCTCTTCATTGCCTTGGGCGGACAATGGTGCTCCCAATAACATATTAAAGGGTCTTCACCTTCTTCTTTACAATCATCAATCACCCTTGACAGCGACTCCTCTGTCTGAAGCTGATAAATCACTGTCCTTGCATACTTTGCACTTACTCTTATCACAATGGCCAACACTGAGGGCGACGTCAAGCTCAAAGATCTCCATGGCTCATCGGATCACATCGACAATCCTGCGCCAGCCATGGACAAGGAGGTATTGGCTGTAACGAAGAGCAACGAATTGGACATGACTGAGGAGGAGTATGACGCAATCGAGAAGAGTCTTGTTCGGAAACTGGACTATACTCTTGTGCCTATGGTCTGGTTGCTGTATCTGTTCAACTACCTTGACCGAAACAACATTGCGTACGTTGTCTGCAGACAAACAATTCTTGTTACCAATACTAACTCCTTATCCAGTCAGGCAAGGCTCAGCAGCTTTGAGCAAGACCTCGGTCTCAAGGGGAATCAGTTCAATGTGGCAGTCTCGATTCTGAACGTGGGCTACATGCTCATGCAACTACCCAGGTATGCACGGCAGGACAGATGATGTCGACATGTCCACTAACGCCAGGCCAGTAACATGCTCCTCACGCGTACTCGACCTTCGATCTATATACCATTCTGGACAGCCCTTTGGTCCATCGTCTCCGCCGCTACCGCGGGCGCCAGTAACTACACCCACCTCATCGTTATACGATTCTTCCTGGGAATTGCCGAAGCCCCATTCTTCCCTGGCGCCATGTATCTCCTCAGCTGCTGGTATCCTCGCAAGGAACTTGCCCTCCGTACGGCGATCCTATACTCGGGTGTTCTCCTGGCAACTGCTTTCTCAGGTCTAATCGCTGCTGGCGTCTTGTCAAACCTTGAAGGCGTCAGGGGAATTGCTGGATGGCAGTGGCTCTTCATTATCGAAGGTGCCGGCAGTTTTGGCGCTGCTTTGATCGGTTTCATCTTGTTGCCCGACTTTCCTGGACAAAAGTCCGGGGCAATGAAATGGCTTCTCACGGATGATGAGCAAAAGGTTGCGGTGGAGCGGATCCAGAGAGATCGTGTGTCCCTGCCCCAGGCTGATAATAGTGTTTGGAGCGGTTTGGCGATGGCTGCTAAGGATATCCGAACTTGGGTCTTTGTAAGTTTTCGAGTCTATTGTGTTTATGAAAGCTAACGGCTCTTGATAGGTCATCATGCTCACGGCCAACCACAGCGCGTATGGCTTCAACAGCTTCTTCCCGACCATCGTCAAGGGATTCAAGCTCGGCAACAATACCCTGACGCTTGTCTTGACAGCTCCTCCCTACCTCGTGGCTACCATCACCGCCTTTGCAACAGCGTGGTCCAGTGATCGTCGCAAAGATCGAGGCTACCATATCGCAGTGCCCCAGTTTGTTGCTTGCATTGGCTTCATCATCTCAGTCTCAACCCTCAACAACGCTGCACGATACACAGCCGCATTCCTATACATATGCGGATGCTTTTCTTCCAACGCAATGGTTTTCAGCTGGGCGAGCTCAACTCTTAACCAGACGCCCGAGAAACGAGCTTGTGCAACAGCTATTATCAACCTCTTGAGTCAGCTGGGTAATATCTGGAGTCCTTATTTCTTTCCTTCCAGCGATGGGCCGCGTTATATCAAGGCCAATCTCTTGATGATGGCTTTCTCGCTACTGTCTGTGGTTACTTGTGTGGTGATGAAGGCCATGCTGAGGAAGGCGAATCGGAAGTTGAAGGAGACTGGAGAAAATGTCAACTTGTTTACGCTGTGATCGGAGAAGAAACATGGCGGTGTTGCCTACTTATTAATGTATCAAGAGGTTTATATCTGGGCTGTGCTGTCATATATCGTTTACTACCTATGTCTTGACACACAACTTGGAGTCCATCTCCAGGACATACTGGAAAGAACTAGGACACCGGGCTAAGGACGGGAATACACGAATAACAATGATACTGATTATCTCGCCCTTCCACGAGACTAATTTACTGTGAGTTGAAGTTCCTAACACGAAACTTGTGAATGCCTGAGCCGACAACCGTAGAGCTTTTCTTCGAACCAGGAAGGATGATCTCGGCCTTCGTATTTGGTGGAACAACGACCTTCAGATCAAAATAGCCGTTCTTAACTGTCCAGTCCGTAACAATCTCTCCATAAGGGGAAGCCAGTCTAGCCTTCGCCTTGTCAATACCGCCACCAGGAACTGGCGCAATAGTAATCTTCTTGTAGCCTGGCTCAGCTGGGGCAATGCCTCCTACCACTTGATGGATCCAATCAGCAACAGAGCCAAATGCGTAATGGTTGAAGCTCGTCATCTCCCCCGGGTTCACGCTGCCGTTGGCTAGCAGGCTATCCCAGCGCTCCCATGTGGTTGTGCCGCCTTGCACAACCTGATACAACCAGGAAGGGGCTTTCTCTTGTAAGAGCATTTGATAAAAATCTGGGATCGAGTCAATACTCTTGAGGGCGAACCCGAGTCGAGCTGTGGCCGCAAACCCAGTGCCCACGAGGTAGTCGTTGTCTTTGATCTTTCGAATGAGTGACTGAGCAGCATTGGTGCGCACTTCCTTGTCTTTAAGGAGGTCGAAATCAAGAGCGAGAGTGTAGGCAGTCTGAGTCTGGTTCGCAAGATCCCCATCTGGTACCCAAGTAGCTTCGAATGCCTCCAGGAGATCCTCATGCTGTTGAGTATAATTCTTCGCCAAGTCGTCTTCCCCCAGAGCTTGGGATATGTGCGACATAATCTCCGTCATCTTGACCAAATATGCGTCGGCAACGAGTACCCGGTGAGTAGTCGCATTACCAGGGTTGTCTGCTGGAGACAGCGGGTCCAGCCAATCCCCAAACTGAAACTTCGTTGGGTCCCAAAGGCCTTCTGGGTTGCGAGGAATGCCAATGTCTATCCACGCCTGTGCCTGAGGAAGATTTTCGGCCAGTAACCCTTCGTCTCCAAAAGCAGTAAAGGTATTCCAAGGGTTCCCAACGACTACATCCCCCCAGATTGCAGTTGGTAAGTATCCCCCAAAGCCAATGGGGAGTGTAGGCACGTAGGGGGGAGCTGTCATATTGTTTTCTTGCATTTCAGACCAAACGTCGCTATGCCAGCTCTTCCAGAAACCTGCCGTATCAAAAAGGTAGTTGGCAGTCGGACCAAAAGCATGGGCATCTCCAGTCCATCCAAGCCGTTCATCCCGCTGAGGGCAATCAGTCGGGATCGATAGGAAATTTCCCTTCATTGACCAACGGACGTTGGAATGGAACTGGTTCAAGAGGGGATTGGAACACTCGAAAAAGCCCGTTTCTTCCAAATCGGTGTGAACAACCACGGCCACAATCGAGTTTTCGTCAAGGGGCGTCTCTTCTGGCCAGCCGTCAACTTGGGCGTAACGGAAGCCGTGAAATGTGAATCTGGGCTCCCACTGGACCGGACCCTCGCCGCTAAGGATAAGCGTATCGCGAGCTGCAGCGAGTCGAAGGGGTCTGAGAGCTAACTCGTCGTCCTCGAGCACCTCTGCATGGTGAAACGTGATGTTGGTGTCCTTGGGTCCGGTTACGTTGACACGCAGGTGTCCAACCAGGTTTTGGCCAAAGTCAATAAGTGACTTTCCGGAAGCTGACTTGAAGAAGCTTTTCGGTTTGACGGTTTGGATGACGCGAACAGGTGGTTGATCAGGTGCAGCCAGTTTCCCTTTCAAAGGAGGAAGCTCACGTGTGCCATCCCAGCCGTCGGAGTCAAAGTTAGCCGTAGACCAACCTTCCAAAGCTGATGCTAAACGATCATCGTACTCTTCTCCGTCGTAAATTTCGGCTGAAACAAGAGGCCCGGTGGTGGACTTCCAACTATCGTCGGTTGGGACCCATTGTGTGCTGCCGTTCTTCAGCGTGATCTTGAGCAATGCCAAGGGCCCGATAGCGTCGCCATAGACATTGCGCTGGCCTCCATTAAAACCAAGTCGTCCTGCGTACCAGCCCTCGCCAACGAGAGCACCAATTGCATTATGACCAGACTGTAGCAGCTCTGTCACATTGTATGTGTCATAGACGTGGCGGTGATGATAGGATTGCCAGCCAGGGGCAAGAACATGGTCGCCGACTCGTTGCCCGTTGATTTCCGCCTCATAAACTCCCAAGGCCGTGATATAGAGCCTTGCCGAGACCAGATCATCTGAGATATCGAAGTCCTTTCGAAAGTAAAGTGGTACTTTGGGCTTGTCCTTGTCGAACTCCAGAGTTGAAGTGATGGGTTTAGCGCGAGACCAGGTCTCATTAGAGATGCCTGTCTCGACATAAACCCAGTCAGACCAGGGAGTGGAAGTTTTCTTTCCATGAGCTCGCACTCGGACTGAAGCAGATTCGGTTTCGCCAAGTGGAGTGCTAGGCCAAGGAACATAAAGTGATTGAGATGAGTCGGAGCTGTGGACTTTCGACTTCCCGCTGCGGTTGACTTCAAGGTCGTAAGAGGTTTGCTCCCAGTCGGAAACAACTCCTCCAAATCGCCATGAAACTCGCGGCTGCGCCTCCGCAATGCCGAGGGCAGAACGGTGATTCTCAAAAGAGACACGGGATATTTCCAATGCCATGGTGAATGCCGGATCTGAGCAGATGAGTGTTGCCCCCAGGATATCCTGATGAGAATACATATTAGCATAGGAACAATATACAATTTATATAGTCCATCTGGATATCCACATAGGCTACGTTCTGCTCGACGATAACCTGACCACAGGTTCCAGGAGTCGCTCGATATAACATTAGCCCGAGGCGACGAGCCAGCGATGGCGTGAAGAGAAACCGGGCCGATTATCATCCCTGAAGAGAAATCTCCACCGAAATGATCAGCATCAATGGGAACTGTTGCATGTTCACCCCGCGTGCAAAGTGCGGAGACCCCAGATTCACGAACGGTTCGTCTCGCGGAGGCCTTTTATTCTTGTCGAAGCGGGGCGGAGACACATCTAGAAAGCGCACAGTAAGGTTCAAGCACAGTCCCTCCGCCCAGCTGGCGAAGGGATAAAATCTGGTGGAGATGGTCCGTCTACCAAAGCCAGGGTTGACCCCCAATCCTTGCCCACAAGGGCGTTTACTGTAGGCATAGCTGTTGAAGTTCATCATCAACACAAGGTTGATTGGGTGACGATGTCTTAATGATGATGAATACTGCCTAATACTCCGTGTTAAGCTTAAGTATCCTGTCAAAGAATTTTGGAGGTGTTTAGCCCCTCGAGGCCCTGTATACCTCACACGGGTTATCGGCCGAGTAGATTTGCCGTGTTGCTTGCCGTGATCACCCAATAGTCCCGGTCAGAGCCCATGCAGGGCCTCAAAGATAGACCGAGGCTTGTGCAAGATGGTGCCACAAGGTACGTCCGAAATATACCTCTATTCCCCAACTTCGTGTCCAATACGACCTTACTTCCTAGCCAGCGAAATGGTCGGCCGGAAATGACGCGAGTTGGATCGGCGTCACACAACGAAAAGCGCTCTAGCGGTTAAAAAGACCGGCAGTTAAACAGCGATAGTCTGTGGGGCGGTAGGCTCAATTTTCCAGCCCATGTGACAGTGATGTTGTAATATTCTGAGCAAAGATCACATTCATTACTCGAGCCAAACTAAAGCTTCGCTGTTGTTGGAGTTGATGCCATGACGTCTCCAAGACGAAGCATCCGGCACAATATCGAAGAACACAATAATAAAAAAATGATAGAGCTCAGGGGTATACATCACTACATCCAGGGTAGGACGGCATCCATTGGGACCTCGCATCACGCGACACCTGTTGGATCGAAACTCTTATCAATATTCTATTGAGTTTCTAGGGCTAAGGATTAGATTCGGTCAAAGTGGAAATATCTAAGCTTGCTTCTTGTACTTTGCCATTAATGGCATAAATGCTTTAGCGAGGATGAGCTTAGGGGAGGTTGCGACGTTTCAAACTTTTATTGTATTGAGTTTGAGTTTATCTGCAAAAATACCTATCAAGTCTTTTCTACTCAAAAAGAAAATTCCAGTGATCTTTACCCATCACTGAGTGTTTTTCTTGAGGGGAAAAGATGCCCAGTTGAGAGAAGGGGGGAGGTTATTAACCATGCATCGAGTTCAATTGCAAACCTAACGTCCATGAAGTCAGAAAAAACTAAGCAAACAGGAAGATCCTATGCATTCAGTTATGTCCGATACGGCCATGTCAATATCTTTTAACATCCACATATGCCCGTATTTGCTTGCCCTGCGCTGTACTTGATCCGTCTGCTGTCACGGGGGCTTGATCTTTTCCCAACGTCATGTATCTAAAAGTATCCCAGTTCTAGCATTGAATTGCCGATACCTCCTCTGGTTCCATAGTGCATATTGTGGCTTTCGGCCTGTCTTGAACCCCCGCTGGCCAAGACAACCTCAGCCGCAAAGATGGATCGAGATGTCTGCATGTCTTAGGCATGTGTTGAGACATATAGTTCCCCGCGTTCGTTCTGGGCCTCATGGACGTTATTTACGTCAGACCGAGATAAGATATTGGTTGTGAATCCTCTGATCCTGTGCCTTATCGAGAGGGGCTGAGGGCCACGTTATTGGCAATGGCGTAGACGCGTACATGATGGTCGGCCAATCATGACCGAACGAGTCTAGCGGTGTCTCTAACCCGACAGCCATCAGAGGTCTTGCGCCAATCAACATGCAGGATGCTCGAATGGACATGGTGAGGCCAGAGCGCGGGTGCGGCCCGTGAAACTAGCCACATTCCACATATTCTCATCTGTCCAGCCAGCCAGCCTTCAATCCTGCCGTGTGTACGTAGATCGTTCACTGGCAGCTGGATGCAAAAGGTAATGAGGCGTTACTTCATGGCAGCTGAGAAGATGTCGGTATGTGATCACAAGCCCCTCTTCGCTGAGACATCTTTGGGTCGGAATGCCCAACCTAATTCCTCATGACGTTGAGATTGTCTTGCTAGCAAGGGTTTGAGGATTCAGGTGAAGACAAGACGCCGGCAACTATCAAAGAGTCAGCTACGGAGTATATAAACCTGCCTTGTCCGCCGATAATGAAATAGTCAGGACAAGACTGTCTGGTAGTCCCTACTCCTTCCTTCACCATCTTTTGCCAGCAAACACAAACTTCCCATCTCTTCCCTCACACAATGGCTTCCGCCTCACAGGTCTCCGTGGTTGGAGAGCATCTCGAGTCCAAGTCATACAAGCACATGTGGTCTCGCTATGTTCAAAAGCTCACGATGGAGTATGACTTGAAGGCTGCCAAAGCTGCTGTCCAAGACTCCGACGTCCCCATCGAGATCGACGGAAAGGAAAATGTTGCGCAGTTCCTAGACAAAGCAGCCGGAAGAACAGGACGCGGGTTTGTTCCCAAGGAGCCGGGAAAACTCGACATTGGCATCGTTGGTGCTGGTGTTGCTGGACTTTTCACTGCTATGGTCTTTGACTGGTTGAATGAGCATCCCGAGCTCAAGGGGCTCGAGATCAACTACGACATCATGGAGGCTGCAGGGGAGGAGAGACTGGGTGGCCGCCTTTACACGCACAAGTTCTCTGATGGCGACCCAGTGAAAACCCACGATTACTACGATGTGGGTGCCATGCGCTTCCCCAACAATGACATCATGAAGAGGTATGGCTCAATCTGATTTATTAATTTCACCTGACTAATGTCAACGGCGGTTCAGAACCTTTCAGCTCTTCAACTTCATTGGGCTGCGCAAAGGCAAGGGTGGCATCATCCCTTACTACCTTGAAGATCAATTGGGCGTTTGCCCTTCCTACTTCAACGATGTGCGATGTATCGGCAATGCTTGGGAAGAGTGCAAGGTCGAGGGCAAGGTCGAAAGCAAGGGTAAGAAAGACCCCTTTCGAATCAACAGTGGGCTTCCCAAAAATGGCCAGATCCCCGAGAAGTATGTAAAGTTCTGAGTCCCCAACTCCAAGATGCTCAGCTAACTGATCTCTAGATTCTTGTCACAAGACCCGGCAGGGCTCGTGGCCAAGGCACTCGCCCCCTTCATCGAAGAGACCGAGAAGGGGTTCGAGGCTGTCTTGGGGGAGATCGAAAAAAAGGGAACTATTGAGGGAAAGGCCTCCACGAAGCTTTGGGAGCGTCTCATGAAGGCGGACCACATGAGCACTCGGCAGTATCTGGGCTCGTGAGTATACTCCGCATCACCACTGTCTGAAAGATCTATCTAACACGCATACAGCAAAGAGAATCCAGAGAACAAGGACAAGCAAACGTTCAACTACAACACGATCGAATGGTTGGAGACAGCAACTTAGTAAGTTCACTTGACGAACAAGCCAACATGCACTGACTGACCTCTCTAGTGGAACTGGATGGTATGACCAGGCACTGAGCGAGTGTGTTCTCGAAGAGCTCGACTTTGGAACCCCTGCCCAGAAAAAGTACAAAGGAATCCAGTGGTGGTGGTGCATCGACGGAGGCGCTCAGAGAGTGGCCCAGCTGATGAAGGACAAGATCAAGCAACCAGTTCAGTTCAACAGCCAGGTCGAAGCCATCAATGCCAATGTCGGGAAGCGAGAAGATCCCCACAAATACGTCCCGATGACACTTTCGGTCGACAGGCAGGGGAAGAAGACAGAGAAGGATTACTTCGCCGTGTTCAACAGTACAACTCTTGGTGCTCTCCAGCGCATGGACCTTAAGGATGCCGGGCTTCTCTGGGGTACCAAGCAGGCCATCCGATCTCTTGGCTACGGTGCCTCTTGCAAGGTGGCCATCAAGTTCAAGACTGCTTGGTGGCAGAAAAAACCTTACAACATCAAGAAGGGAGGCATTGGTCGAACTGATCTCCCTCTTCGAGTTTGTGTCTATCCTTCCTACAACATTGAGTGCCTAGAGGGCAAGGATTTCGACCCCAACAAGCCCGCCGTGCTGCTGTGTTCGTACACATGGGGCCAAGATGCCCAACGCATTGGGTCTCTGATCTCCAGCAACACCCCCGAGAACGAGGAACAGCTCATCAAGGTTCTGCTCCACGATCTTGCCCTGATGCATGCCCCGGAAAGGAAGGACTATGAAGATCTTTTGAAGGAACTCAAGCATCAGTACATGGATCACCACGCATATGACTGGTACAAAGACCAGAACATGTCAGGAGCATTTGCCTACTTTGGCCCTGGTCAATTCTCCAACATGTGGCAGGAGATCATCAAGCCAAACGCATTTGGCCAGTTCTACATTGTCGGCGAAGCAGCATCCTCTCACCACGCCTGGATCGTTGGAGCCCTTGAGAGCGTGATTCGCGCCGTCTACATCATGTTTGAGGGGCTGAGCAGGAACGACCCTAAATGCGAGCTCTACAAGCGCGCCATGAAGGCGCTGAGCCATGTACCCAAGGAGGGGGACCCAACCTATGATCCCAACGACCAGCCTACAGACTACGAGGCGGGAGAGCTCCCCAAGGGCAAGCCTTTCTACCCTCTGCCTGAAGAAATGCCCGATCGCCAGATCGGCGTGGATCTTGGCGAGAAACTGACCCAAGACCCGAAGGAGAGTCTGGACGAGAAGAAGGATTTGGAGTTGACTCATTCTGCCGCTCTTGTCGCACTCTGTCTTATTGAAAGCTACGTTGAATTGTTCTATGGAGCCACTCCAAAGGAAAAGGCAGTTTAGTTAGCATAGACAAGATCTAAATTGACAGATTGGACCCTTCTGAATTTGGCCTGCATTATTGACCTCTGGTTTGGCGACTGACTAGTTATCCAACACCCCCAGGGTACTTGGCCTATACGAAGAGTTATCTAACATGACACTGTTGTCACGGAAAGCGGAATAATTCCGACTGTACTTGTGAGACTTCCATCCGCAAGGTGACCCCAGGATATAAGACAGTGAGGTGCCACCCACGCCGTAATGAAATGATTTCCAAAGTTCGCTCATTCCCCGATGTCGGATCATTGTGTATTAAGCTTTCCCGGGATTGAGCATGTTCTTACGTTGGTGCGTGGGGGTACGGAACCATTTACAAGCATGAGTCCAGGGGGCCCTGGGAATCAAAGCGCAAACCTTAGAAGCCTATATTTGACATGTTATTCAACGTCAATCAACCTTAGTTTGAATTGGTGGTGCTCGCAAGCAAGTCTAAGCACAACATGACATAAATATACCATGAAAGCGGAGAAATGGCGACGATGGACATCTTAGATAACACCCCCCTTCGTTGTCTAACAGATAATCTGACTCTACTAAGCCATAGTTTTAAGCTGGATAGAAGGACTTTGGACCTGCCTGGCTGCTTCTCTATCTGTCTTAACCTTGATGGCCATAACCGGAGGAGCGGAGTGTCGGTTCAACGACATATCCGCCTCACCCTTGTCGCTAGATGGGTCTGTTGCGAGAGGCTTGAGCGACTTCCGTATCCTCGTCCGTTCAATTGCGAAAGCGAGCAAAGATTTCCGGAAGATCGGCAATTTCGCTCTAGTCTTAGTCTCGGAGCAAGAGGTTGATATCGGATCAGTTGAAGTTCCTCTCGGCGACGACGCGTGGACTACCGGTGTCGGAGAGGGCCGGATCGACAGTCGATTCGACGACAACCATTAAAAGAATGGCAAGCGTCCTTCACTGTGCCCATTATGTAGTCCGAATTCACGAACCTCTCTTTAAATCGATCATCTCTTTGGTAGAAGCCCATTGCTCGTTATCGGGCCTTTCAACATGGCTACAAGCCCAAGCGATGAGGGCGTCAAGCCCGACTCCGACCAAAAAGTCAACACTTCAGCAACGGCGACAGATGACAACTCAGAGCCGCAAGAAGAGAAGCTTCCCGGAATTGTTCACATGGAGGCCTTCAATGACCAGATCACCACCGTTGAACGATACATCTTGTTCTCAAGCATGGTCATGGTCGGATTCGCCTTTGGCCTCGACGCTCTTGTCCGCTCTACCTACCAAGGATACGCAACTTCGAGCTATTCCCAGCACTCTCTACTCTCGACAATCAACGTTATCCGCGGAGTCATCGCTGCTGCAGTTCAGCCTTTGGTTGCCAAGCTATCCGATCTGGTTGGCCGCCTACGACTGTTTCTGATCATAACGCTGTTCTATATTGTCGGCACCATTGTCGAAACCTGCTCTACGCAAGTACAACACTTTGCCGCTGGAGCTCTCCTGTACCAGATCGGATACACATGCACTCTACTGGTTCTCGAAATCATTATCGCCGACATCACCTCAATCCGAAGCCGTGTCATGTTTGTATTGCTTCCCAACGTGCCTTACATCATCAATACTTGGATCAGTGGCAACGTTACTTCAGCTGTCCTTGGGGTAACGACTTGGAAATGGGGCATTGGCATGTGGTGCATCATATACCCTGTCTGCTGCATTCCCTTCGTTACAATCATGGCCATTGTTGGACGACGCGCTTCGAAAGCCCTACCTCACGAGACAAAATATCCGCGAGCGAATGGAAGCAGACTACAGTTAATGGATCTCTTCCACAAACTCGATATCCTAGGAGTCTTTCTTCTTACAGCTACTCTGTCCCTCACTCTCATCCCTCTCACCGTGGCTGGAGGAGAATCGAAGAAGTGGCAGACCGCCGGCATCATCACTCCTTTGGTCCTCGGGATCCTGATGCTTCCTGTCTTTGTTTTCTGGGAAAAGCACACGGCCCATCCGATGATTCCTAAGTACCTACTACGAGAAAGGGGTGTTTGGGCAGCGTTTTGTCTCGCTATCTGCATGTCCTTCTCTTGGTGCACGCAGTCCGACTTCCTATACACGGTTTTGATCGTGGGTTTCGATTTCAACATTGCCGATTCAACTCGCATCGCCTCAGTTTATGCCTTCTGTGCTATCGTCGGAGGACTCTCCATCGGTCTTCTCATCAAAAAGATCCGACGCCTCAAGCCCTTTATTATCGGCGGCATCTGTTTTTGGCTTGTCGCATATGGTCTTCTGTTCCACTACCGTGGAGGCACTGACTCAAGCGCAAAGGCAGGCGTCATCGCAGGTCAAGTCTTGCTAGGCTTAGCTGGTGGCTCGTTCTCATATCCCAATATGGCGGCTGCCCAGGCTCTTACCAGACACGAGGACATTGCGGTAATTACCAGCATTATGCTCACGATGAACAACGTGGGGGTGGCTCTTGGCAACGCAGTGTCTGGTGCCATTTGGACACAGACCTTATATGACAGGCTTCAAAGGAACCTGGCTCCGAATTCTCAACTTGCTCAGCAAGTTTACGCTGCGCCATTGTATGTTGTTCCTGAGTATCCAGTTGGAACCCCGGAGCGAACCGCCATTATCGAGAGCTACCGATATATTCAGCGTCTTTTGACCATCGCGGGTATGTGTCTTGTGATCCCCATGCTCGCATTTGCGTTGTGTTTGCGGAACACTAGACTCCCAAAACCAAAGAGTCTCAGCAATAACTAGTTCTTCAAGTTTCTACTCTGCTCATCGGAAGGAGAATACAGAAGGGACGTCTAATGTTTAATCTCCCCTGAACTCTAGGACGGTAGATACTACGACCTCGGTGTCTGATGGGCCCGACGGGCAAAAGCAACCGCTATGGGACAACCCGATGAACTGTACATATTGAACAAGTAAATATCACCACAATCACCAATGAATGTAACATCACTCCACCACATCACGGCATTTAAGCCAGCCTCTACACAAATCATTGAAGGACGATATCACCTTCAAATGCCACCTCCGTGTGCTCACTCAAACAGCCCATCACAATCAAAGACGCACCTCTGACACGCCTCATCGTTCCTACACTGATCGATTAGGCATTGCTTATCCTCAGCGGGGCACTCGCTCGCTCCCATATTCTCGCAGCAGGCCTTGCAATCGGGGCTCTCGGGATCCTGCGGGGTAAGCTCTGACGGCTGGTCTTCTGACTTGGGCTCTGGGGTGGGCTCTTCCTCAGGCGGCAGTCTCGACACTGTGATCTGGTTCTTGGCTTGGCAGACAAGGTATCTCGAGTTGTCCTCGGCCGTCACGGTGGCGATGCCAGCCTGGATGACGTCGTTGCACAGACACATGGTGTCGACGGTGGGCTCGAGCGTGTAGACCCCAGGCTCGGTGACACCCTCGAGGGTCGTGACGATGTAGATGCAGGAAGTAACAGGCTCGTCGGGCTGGGGTGTAGTTTCGACGACGGGTCCTGCGGTTGGAGCAACTACGGGGCCAGCAGTTGGGATAACCACAGGACCTGCACCTAGGCCCTGGGTGGCCTTGAGCTCAACGGCAATCAAGATCTCGCGTGGGATATTCAAGAATATTTCAGTCCTTTAATATTCTTACTGGAAAAGGGCGCAGTTTAACTTCGCCCCAGTTGCACGAGAAGACCATGCAGTTGTGATATAGCGAAGCAAGCCAGCTTGCGCTACATGAGAGCCCCTTAGATGTGGTATACCAGCTATGGCCTTAATTATCACATAAGACCAAGTTACACTCCCCAGCCAGCCAAGCATGAGCCTAGCTACTCCCACCCGCAATACCCGAAACAAGATCTCGAGCCAACTTAGCCACAATATCCAGGGCCTCAGCTGACGAGTTGATACCCGGTGACTTGAGCTCCTGGGCTGGGCCATCGAACCGTCGCCACACCTCAATAAAACGCTGCTGGCCCTCATCAAGACCGATGGCACGGAGAACACCATGCATGTTATGGTGCTTCTTTAGACTCTCGACGTCAGCATCACTAACGGCCGTGGGCGATCGGACACCACGTAGAGCCTCCCGCTCCGTATGGATAGCTCCGAGATGGACGCAGTGTAAAATCAGTGCTGCTAGTCCAGCGGCCAATGCCGTGGCCACAGATGAACCAGTCCTTTCCTCAAAGTCATCCGGCAGGGCTCCCTCCCGGTGTGGGTTCCGTGACACGACCTTGTGGCCGGGCACAATGAAGCTAAGGTCTCGCGGGCTACCTGTTGGGCCCCATACCCGGCCATCCGCCGTGGCCGCTCCAATCCGGAAGATGCGGCGCTGGTCAAAGGACCACGGGTACTCGACCTCGGTGACGGCTCCTGTGTCGGCGGCTGCGCAGAAGAGGAGTATGCCTGAGTTAAGAGCGTCTTTCACTGCCTCCCGGAGGTTATTGATGCCCTTATGGTTATCTTCGGTGTCCCTGACCGTCCAGGACATGGAGATTATGTCAACTTTCTGGGTTATCGCTGCTCTGACAGCCTATTGAGTGCACCAAGTTAGCCAAGAACAGTCACATTGACTGGCAGCTTAACTTACCAAAGCAGCGCTTTCTGCAGCAATGTATTCTTTCCCTGGAGTTTGCGTTGCCAGGTTGAGGCTTGGCTGCGTCTCAAGCTTGTATACATATAGCTTAGCCATCGGACATACTCGGCAGATCATGTCTGCCATGACAGTTCCGTGACCTTTGCTAGATCTGTAATAGGGACTCGGTCCATTCTCATGTGGGAAGCCCCTGTCGAAGGATTCTCCGCCTCTGATCTTACCACGGAGTGATTCCACGTAAGGATCAGCACCGTCATCAATCAAGGCAACCTTTATGTCGTGCTGTGGCTTGATGTCATCCAAGCGCACGTTCTGGATCTCATCGGCGAACCTATCCATGCAGTTGAGCCATCTGTTGGATTGTAGATTCATCTCGTTAGTGCCGTTTTGCGTCTTTGCGAATCCACCCTGTTGTACGAGTCGCTCGCTACCAGGAACATCTGTCTTGCGTCTGAAAACGACAATGTTCCTCGTTTCTTGGGATGTCTCTCCATCAACTTCATCTGCCTCGTTCTTTTCGCGGGATGCCGCCTTGTTTAGGCGCACTTTGAAATCCTCCACGTACATGTTGATGCGGTCAGCCGACTCCAAGGTCTATATGAATGTTAATGTGATGATCATCCTGGGCATAGGTCTCTCGAAGATACGTACTTGACCATCATCCCACATGAGATGGACTGCCTCTAGATTTTCCAGCCTCGGCAGTCCTTCTGGCTCGCTCCAAGCCCGAAGGATGGCCCTATTACCACTCCATCGGAGATAGAGCTGCCTCACGTTTCGACAGGCAGTCAAGATGGTCTCTGGGCACAAGTCAACTTTGCGCCAGTCCAATATCTCCACCTTGAATGGCCTCAAACAATCCTCAATTGCACTGTCACTATGTGGTGGATCCTTGAGGTCGTCCACGATGACTTTGAGGATGTGTTTGACCCCTTTCCTCCGTAGCCAGCCGAAGAAAACGGTCAGGTCATTCCTCCCTCGTCCAGTCTTTGGCTTCGTGGCTCGAAGCTTGGCTAGTCTTGACTCTCGGCTCGGTGCTGGGGGCTTCTGGAGCTCGATCCTGCGAAACGAGACATAACGTAACACTTGGTCAAAGTTCATGTGGTCATAACTCTGTATGAATGAGTCCTCGAAAATCTCGGATGGTGCCTCAGAGTAGTCGAAACACAGGCTAATATCTAAGAGCGGTCAGCGTTGCACATACTCTTCAAAGTAGTCCGCTCTTACTATTGAAGTTGGCTCCGTGCAGAAACCTCACGGCATTGTGCTGGTCTCTGTTGGCAAGCCTCGAGTCTGTCTCCAATGTAGTGCGTAGATAATACAGTTTGACCTCTTGCAAGATCGCGTCTGCGTATTCGGCTTTCCGCTCTTCCTCCTCCTGTAGTCGTGTGATGTCCTCGCCCTTTCGGCCAGCTTTTGGGGCACCGGCTGTTGACCTTCTCTGTAACTTGAAGTCTTCGGCGCCAGGCAAACCATCGACGGCTGATTTCCCGCCCTCAGCCACTACACGCCTTTGATGATGACCGTAAGTATTTAGAGCCATGTTCGAAGTAGACTCATCGACTAGCTCAGAATCTCGCCTGTGAAGGCTAACGAACGGCAGAGCTGGTCCTCTCCGACCATCTTTGCCTTGTTGTTCCGGGAAAAATCGGTCTTTCCCATTGACGTGTTCCGGAGATCCCTCAAAAGAGGCCCTCTCGCCAGCATGTTCATTCTTCTGGCCTTGTGTTGAGATAGCAGATTCTTCTTGCCTCATTTCTGCAGGACGAGCAGAGACTGATTCCTCTACCCGCTTCCGCCGCAGACTTCGCGTGAACTGATGATACTCGTATACAGATAAGTCTTTGGGGTCTTTTGTGAAGACGTCCAGGGCTCCATCTCCATGGGCGATGAGTGCTTGGACAATCTTCAAGTGTGGTTCTGATGAGTATTTGTAGTCGACTGCGAGGTGTAGGGGCGTCAGACCACTTTGATCCGTGGCTCGTAGAGTTTCCTCAGATGCACCCTTGATCAGTGCGATGGTGCTTTCAGGCTTCAGGTGGTGGAAGATGGCTGCGTGGATGCAGTTCCTAGCGTGGTCGCTCCGCATGCGAAGTAGAGCGTCCAGGTCATCAATCTCATCGACGACAACATCGATAAAGTTGATGTTCTTCTTGGCGATTGCTAGATGAAGAGGAGTCTTTCCAGACTCATCTATTTGGCTCAGAAGTGTCTTTTGGTTCCTGATGACACAACGAGTGAGGGACTTGTGTCCCAGGGTGCTCGCGATCAGGTGGAGCAGTGTCTGCGTTGAGTCCCTGGTCGTCCGTCCAAGTAGGTGCCCGTAGGCTTGCATGAACTTTTGGCGATTCTCCTTCCTTCCCAAGTTCAACTTCTGGTTCTTGGCCTGTTCCAAGATGTCGTTAAAGGCTGTTTGTACCTCATCCTGGTCCAGTATCTTGGCGGGCTCAACATCAGAGTCGTCATCCCTGTAGTCTTCGTCGCTGTCGCCGGCTCCACCATAGATTGGGGGAATCACAGCTTGCCTCATTGCTGCGGTTGGTTATATGGCTCAACTTAATGTCGTTTGGATCTAATTGGTGATGTTTGAGGCCGCTCACGGGTCAGATCAGGCTGGCGAAGAGACGCGTTGTCCATCTCACCCGCAGACCCTCTCCCCACCAAGGGCAAACCAGGGGACAGGGGTTGGCGGTCATCTCCGCTTCCATGTACTTTTGTGTACAATTCTTCCTCCTAGTCACAATCCCCAGCTCTTTTGCGCACATTTAACTCAGTCACCCTACTTGTCGCCATGAACGCCTACGACTCAGCTGCCGATTCTGATGGCGAGGAGCAAGTCTCATTTGGCATCTCGCTCGCGCCCAAAGGCGAAGAAGGCAGTGGGTTCCATACACAGAACGACCCCAGTAACCCATACCAGCGCGAGAATATCACTGAGCGCAAAAGTGCCGTCGACATTCGCTGCTCCAGCGTCGATGTCATCCATGGGCTGTTCGCGTCTGAAGGCGATGGACAGGACGTCTTCTGTACCCTTATAGTGCTACAATTCCGCTTTGACCCTCGGAAGAAGGCACGTCGCATTTCTCACGTCGACGTTGAACTCAGGTTCTCTGGAAGTGAGTCTGGGGTAGCTGACCCTGAGGTCTTTGCCATCGCGCCCAGCGGCCACCTTCGCTTCGCCCACACGACGCAGACGGAGACAACCACAACCGGAGGCGAAATCAACTTGGGTGCAGGCGGTGCTGGGGTTGAAGTTGGAAGCGCCCTCAAGTTTGAGCGTGAGGTGACGAGGGAAATGGGCTACGCGACCTCAGTGACAGGATCCATTGATCTACGCGGGCGCAACTACGGCAAGGCTAATTGTGCCTCCTGGACGCTGATGGAAAACCCGGAGACAAAGACCGGAGTACCTATCTTTATGAAGACGGCTATTCTACTCAAGAGGAGGGACGAGGGGCGTTTTCAGTGTGCAGTGACGGTCAAGGCTAAGGCAGATTGGAGAACATCGCTGGAATGGCTGGTTGGGGCTACGAAGCCCGATGACCCTGTGCTGTTTGACCCGACACTGGAACCGACGAGTGATAGGTATGAGGACATGGACCTCAAGCTTGGTGAGCTTGATCTTAACGCGATCTGTGATATTACATCTGCGAATATCGTGGAAGGGGTGGTGAAAACGAGGAAGATTGGTAGTCAACTAGAGTAGCAACGCGTTCAAGAGCATTCATGCTCTGAACATCAGGACTTTGCCGCCTTGAAGTTACCCTGTAGAGCTTCAAATCAAATCATCAGTGCTCAAAAAAGAGTACATCGTGGGTACCGCTATCACTTTCAGCCCCCAGCCCTTCGACCCATGCCTGGTCCGCCCACACCAATCATCACGAGAATCGTTGCAGGGGTTTGCGGTCTTGCCTTTCAGCCCAACATCCTGGGCACCCACTTGAATAATTAACCGAAATCCTCGAGTTCGTGTATCGCGCGTGAGCCTTGTTTCAGGCGTCAGCACGCACCACTACAGCGGCTGAGGACCCATTCGCGTTTGTAGCCAACCTCGCTTTGTTACACCTTGAAGGGGACATAAGTAGGCATCTTTTTCTTGCTATGAGTGAAGTACAAAGGCTGCTTGACGATGGAGTGGCGACGGACAAGACTGAAGCGACTGTCGACCACCCGGAGTTCTTGGTCGACACGACTGAGTCGTACGCCTCTAGCGAGCAGAAGTTTGAGTAAGACAGACTCGGCGCATTTTGCGTGTCATTTAGCTAATTGAGTCTATTCTAGCATCGTGGTAGTCCATGGCCTCGGTGGTTTGGGAGAAAAGTCTTGGAGCTCTAGCAAGTACCCGACGTGGATAAAGGACTTGGCAGTTCGCAAGGATTGGCAAGTCCGGATTATCCGGTATAGTTACTTTGCCGATGACATTACAGAAGCACTTTATCCCGAGGAGGCTATTTCAGTCGAAGCAGAAAGGCTCCTCCAGAAACTAGCCGAGTTGAGGAGTGAACAGCAGTCTGTTAGTATCCCCACTCTCTTCTCTTGGATGGTGACTGACCAAGGATACGTAGCCGTTACCGTTGGCTTTCTTTGCGCACGATGTAGGAGGAATTATCGTAAAGCAGGCGAGTGAGATTATTGATCTGTCTGTGTAAGTTGGTATTAACTCAGCTCGTAGGCACTAGTCTTGGCTAGCCGGTTTAACAGCAAATACGCTGACATCAGGTGCTCAACGCGCCTCCTGGTATGAACCCAGAATCTACAAATGTTATGAGCGGTCACTTATTATTCGCAGATGTTCTTTGGATGTCCGCACAGAACTGTTGGCGGCCTCGGAGACGTGGATTGCTTGGCTATCCGCCTTGGTTTCCTGGATCGAAGAGAGCGGAAGGCCTCAGATTGGCAAATGAAGAGTCTTGCAAGATCCATCATTACTGTCAACAGTTCTTTCCTTCAGACTAGGATGTTGACACGTGCGAATATCATGAATATCGTGTCGTCAAAGAAGAGTCAGGAAGAGAGGGTAAGACTGGGGGTTACATCGTGTCAGAAGTTGAATAGTACTGACTCTGCCACTTGCAGATCTTTGATCATCATACTGCAACATTCGGGATTCCTTTAGAGAAGGTCATCACCGTCGACAAACCGCACACAGAGCTAGACCGAGAGCCAGCAGGAGATGATTGGCACACTCTCTATGGGGGATACCAATCCAATCGGGTTGCAAAATGTTAGTGAACAGTTTGAAAGTGGATTATGTTCACTCCACGAAAGATGCTTACTGTCGTGTTCTGCATAGTTCCCTGGTATGCTGATGGGATATCTCCTTTCATTGCAACTATCGAATCCCAAGCAGCCCCAGTTTACCCCCCGACGAGTTTATCAGAAAAGGCCCATCATTTCAGCTGGTTGAGCGAGGATGAGACCTTCAAAACATGGCGTAAAGCCCGAGGGGTCAACTTTCTGCACATACATGGCACCCCCGACGTCTCTGATGCGGCTGAGTATGTGTTCCGGGAAGTTGTAAAGAACAACGGCAACAGCAAATTCTTCCGGTGCATTCTATATTTCAAGTTTGACAAGCATGACGCGTGTCGAAATTCCATCGGGGCCATGGCCAATACCTTCTTGTCTCAGATCCTTGGTCAGGTTCGAGCATCGCCGGCCAAAAATATTGCGGACCTCGAGCCACCGGACTTTACGGACTGCTGGACTGACAAGGATGCTTTCTTCTTTCTCGACAAAGTAAGGAGAGACTTGGGATATGCCTCCAAGGTCCATTGGATTTTGGATGGGCTGGACCAATGTGACGAGTCCAGTCGCTGGTTCCTGTCAGAACTCTCAAGTATTGCCAAGGCTTCTGAACAGCATTTCAAAATTGTTATCACAAGCGTCGATGGCAATCATATCTGCCAGAGCCTCCCTGAGTGTGAAACCATTGATCTGACGCAGCACATCCCAACCGCCAGGTCCACCGAGAACGCGAAGCAAGACTTCTTGTCGGCATTGTTCCAGAAGCGGCCTCAATTCTACCACGTCCACTCTAAGATCACGCATTTGCTAGAATCTTGTGGACTTGACAATTCGGTGTGCAGTCTCCTATTGGAATGGCTGACTGTTACTCCTTGTGCATCAACGAGAGCAGCCTTGGAACAGGAACTCGAATCACTTATGCCGCTCTCACCAGCTAGGATATTTGAGAAGGCCTTGAATGCTGTGCGTAGAGAGCGGCGCCAGTGGGCTAAAAATGTTCTCACCTGGGTCACGCGATCTGCTCGACCATTGTCGCTTGAAGAGCTCGCGAGGGCACTCACTCTCGATGCCTTCGACTCCGCATCTAAGTCAAGCTTGAATCAGGATCTCACTCGGGATATTCAAGAGTGCTTTGGCCTTTTGATATTCTCCCTGGACAATGGCGCAGTTCAACTACGTCATTCAACTGTCCGAGACGTGTTGACAGCTGACAATGGCACTCAAAGAGAAGATCGCCCATGGTATGTTCTAGATTCCCCGGAACAAGATCACAGGAACATCGCAGACGCATGTGTCCGTTACCTTTCAATACCCGCCGTTCAAGAGGAGATCCGGGCTGCTTGCAAAGCCTCTTCGGGTACCCAGTCGATCTTTGGAAGCCCCTCAGACATCTTATCCTACACCATCCAATACTGGCCACATCATTACCAACAGGGCTACTTGGCTGAAGCTTCAATTCCTTCAACGTCGAGTATCGCCGCCTTCTTTCAAGATGAAAAGGCGCTTCAATGCTGGGCAGCAGTGAACTGGCACTTCTTGAACCCCTGCATTCGGGCAGACCAGCCCTCCCTGCCACTCTTGGCAATTCTTGCCTCTCTGGGCCTCAAGGAGTCAGTGGCTACTCTCATCAAGTCCCAGGGGATAGAGGACAAGCATTGCGTCTCAAAGGCACTCACTGAGGCGTCTCGACATGGGAAAGAGGAAGTTGTCAAGTTGCTACTGCAAGACTCGAGTGTGGATGAATCCACTTGTCTTGATGCCATCATGGCCGCAGCACGATCGGCGGAGTTTGGGGTCTTGGACATGTTACTGAGATATGCGACTGAGAAATCCAACATCGTGCAATGGCCTGGTTTGCTCGCATCTCGACTTGCATCCCTCGGGCCCGTCGACCAGTTGAAGACTATCCTCGAAACCGGAGGGGACGCAAACTTGATGGATACGGCCTACTCGCCACCCCTTCATTGCGCTATCATTAGAAACAGCACCACAGTATTTGATGTCCTTGTTGGGCACGGTGCTGATCCTGCAGCCGTTAATTCCAACTGGAAGGATACGCCAGCGATTCTTGTGGCGGCCAAGTACGGTCACATGGACATGGTGAGGAGGCTGGCTGAAGCTGGCGCATCAGTGGATGTGTATGATAACAGGGGAAGATGTGCTCTATGGGTAGCCGCTTCAACAGGACAGCATTTGGCCCTCAAGGCCCTGCTAGCCGCGGGCGCAAACAAACGAGCCCTGGAAGTTCCCAGAGAGGAGTCAGTGAGCTCGTCCATGGTGTCCATTGCGGCTGTCCCCTTTTCAAAGTGCCTCAAGATAGCACTTGAGTACGGCGCGGACCCTAACTGCAAAGTGCCAAACGTACATCCATCGAGTGTTCTGAGCGTTGCGGCAACTTGGGGCTTTCCTGATATTTGTCGTATGCTCCTCGAAGCTGGCGCTGATTATGATTCCGACGAAGATCCTCCTCTTATCCACGCCGTCGTTTCTGGGAATCGCGAGATAGTGGACATGCTGCTTGAAAAGGGTGCCAAGATTGATGTAAAGTTGGAGTATGACGGTTTTCACGCCACACCTCTCATCATAGCTGCTCGGCGGAATTACAAAGATTGGGCCAAGATTTTCATTGACAGAGGAGCCAGCGTCGACCTTGAGGTTTGGAACGGGAGTACCGCGCTGCATTATGCCATCAGTGGAGATCATCCCGAGATGGTCAAGTTCCTTATCGACTCAGGGGCCAACACCGGACAAATCCAGGATAGACAGTGGACGGCACTCCAAAAATGCTATCCAACACTCGACTGTACAAGGGTCCTCCTCGATACCGGAGTCGATTTGAACTGGGCCAACCCCGAGGGCACGGCGCTGTATCTTGCTGCCTTCTACAACCAGCTAGACGTGGCTAAACTGATCCTCTCCTACCACCCTGATTTGGAAATCAAGTGTCCAACAGAGAATTCATGGGATTTTGGATACACTGCACTCCACGTGGCGACAAATAAGGGCTTTACCGAGATGGTGCGGCTACTTGTAGAGGCGGGCGCTGATTTGAACTCGACAACTCCGATAGGCGGGACACCTCTGATCTTGGCCGTAGCTAACGATTCGGAGGATTGCACGAAGGCTTTGTTGGAATACGACCTGGACCTAGACACAAAGGATGTGCTGGGATTCACGGCCCTCCATTGTGTTCCGTCCCCTGGAGGCTTGTCTATTGCCAAGCTGCTGGTTAACCGAGGAGCCAGCCTGGAGATCCGAAATAATAATGGCAGGTCTGCCCTAGACCTGGCTAT
>JABEEN010000729.1:0-59510 GCA_013363205.1 Fusarium tuaranense | reverse complement strand
ACTTATCAACCACGTTATGCCTTTAGCTTATAGTCTTATATAGAAAAGCTTTAAAAGAGATAAAACCCTTTAACTATATAATTAAATATAAATAGTTACCTTTATATAGATTTAATATTAAGCTATATATATATACCTACTTAATTATTTATATTTTTATTTATCCTAGCTTTAATAATAATAAAAAATATTTTAAATATATTATAATATTATAGCTTTTTTAACCTTTTTATTACTTATAATTAAAGGCTTATACACACGTGACCTGATAAAAATCCAAGTCCTACGAGCGGGGTTCTTACACACGTTGGAGGCATCCCTAGAGCTACATAGTAGTCCTTAATAATTGTCACGCTTGATTCAGGCCCGTTTTCATCGCCCTTCCCGAGCTTAGGGACCTCAATTGGGCCTTTGGATCAGCGGTTACCAAGCTTTCGGCAAATCCTGGCTTGAGAAATGTGGCCAGTGGGGTTTGCTCAATGATGCCTTCTCAGAAGTAACCTCGATCGATCAGACAATCAACGTCACTAGCATCTTTATCTTCTAGCTTGCACTTCATCGCCCATGTCGATCATGTCCGAGCCAAGAATGCATATTTACACACCACTACAACATGAGGAGGTCAGGGTGTTGCGATGCCGACGACCATCCACTTCCGCTGGCCCTACCGGGTGTTATGCTACAATCAAGGGCCCAGCATTCACCGCACTCAGCCACGAGATCGGAATCGATAAAGTCACCCTCACGGCTTGCGCCCCCTTTGTTGCGCTGTCCTACGTCTGGGGAAGCCCCGACCGAGATTATCGACTCACATTATGTGACAACAGCCTTCTACCAATCACTAAGTCCGTGGCTGAGGCCCTGATTTATGTTCTCGATGACATGGAAGATGGATTTATCTGGATCGATCAGATTTGCATCAATCAGAGCGACACAGAGGAGAAGAACCAGCAAGTTGCCAAGATGGGAGACATATACAGTCAAGCCTGTAGAGTCTTCGTCTGGCTAGGCCCCGAAGGCGATGGCGCGGAACGAGTTGATCGAATATTTCAAGACTTTGAGAAATCCAGGGTGAACTCAACTACCGAAACGGTGCTCAGAGAAGCCTTCATATTCTCATCGGAAGCCCATCTCAACAGGCAAGCAATGATATCAACAATGAAGTTGCCATGGTTCGAGCGTGCTTGGGTTGTGCAGGAATTCATGCTTGCTCGCGAAGCCATCCTCGTACACGGCAGATTTCGATGGCATCCTGACACCATGTTCCTTGTAACCTGTCTCTTCCGAAACATCGGAAGAGAGTCTTTCTCTGAGTTTCTAGACAACGAAATCTCGTACTTGCGGAAGAACCATCCTTTTCAGATCATGCGGAACAATAAGGAGATTCACGAGGACTTTCACTTGCTTCTTTCGCGCATGAGCAATGGCTGCAAGGTTTCTGAACCGAGAGATCTCGTCTACGCATTTCTTGCTCTGAATAAAGATCATCGCATTCAGATCAGACCGACTTACGACGTACCAGTATATCGAGTCTTCACTGAAGTGGCAAGAACCATCATTGCGGCGACCGGAAACCTGGACATCTTAGCCGTTGCACCACGCCAATCCCGCCACAAATCCCATTTCTCTATTGATTACTCTGAGAACCTTCCATCGTGGGTCCCAAATTGGTGTTGTGGCCTTTTGAGCGTGCCATTATTTTATCGAGCTGGTCGTGTTCCCTTCAGAGCCTGCCTGAGCTTGCCTTGGGTGAAACCAAACTCAGAGTCCGATAATCCGGATCATTTGGTCTTGCAAGGGAGGGTTATTGGTACGGTTTACGAGACTTCTCCAGTCTTATCAGGAATGGGATCCCGAGAACGGCTAATCGACTTCGTCAAACTCGAAGAACAAATGGCTGCCCTCCGCCAAATATTACGTCGAATAACGAGCCAGTTTCGACTCACAAGGCAGAGAGTCCTGCGTGTTTGTATGTCGGACGGGTCATTTGTACCACATCTGTCCAAGACACTGGTGGAGCAAGACATCGAGTTCCGGCAATTTACGGGGCTGAGTGAAGCCAATCTCAACAGTCTACTAAACGTGTACGACAACGAAGAACAATTCGGGCCACGGAGCTTTGAGAAGAGACTCATTTGGGAGTATGTTTTGGTACTGCGAAACAGAAGGTTGTTTGTGACGGCAGATGGTCGTATCGGGCTGACTCAGAACTGCGTGAAAGCTGGTGACAACATCATCATTGCGCATGGTTCTGCAACACCATTGGTAATTCGAGCAATTGACGAAAAGAATCGGATATTCAGGCTTATTGGGCAATGCTATCTTGAAAAGGCAATGTTTGGAGAGGAGTGCAATTTTGAGAAATGGCCTGTATCTAGTTTTATTATCGCTTAGAACTAGGTAATAAGGGGTGAGTGAAAGAGAAAGATGGCGATTTTCTCGAGAATTTCTAGAGCGATACATCGTGTGATAGATGGTCCAGCGGAGAAAACCACTCACTAACAGAGCTAACTACGCTCCCCATTTTCACCTTGGATGTTCTACTCAAGCTATGCCTTGTGGCTCATACACATGTTTAGAGACGCGTCGAAAGAATCTACTTATGACCCAAAGCTTTCATTTCCAAGGTGACCTTCCAAAGTGCAGAAGGAGTAGGTTAGACTTTGTAGCCTTTACTTTAGGTATGGCTGTGCATCAATGCATCAATGGCAAAGTATCTATGCAAGATGTTGTTGACCTGCAAAAGTTAGTTTCTAACTGCAAATAAGATGCCTGCTTGTCCAAGAGACGCTTGTTTGCTAACACATCGTGTCAAGGTTTGAAACTTTTGCAGTTCGGCAATATATAAAGTCATCTCTTTGCTCCGTTGGTTTTCCTGATTTCCCATCTTCATCATCACACCTCAAATCAGTCTACATCACCGCCCAATCTCTTACTCTTACAGAGCTTCACAACAATCTTGACTGATTCTTTCTACTCTTCTCCTTTCTCAAGTCAAAGACCGTCCTGCGTCTCTTCTTGGATTCGTCCCTCAATCAATCGTCTACAGACAAGACGCCCACCACGTCCACTTCGTCCACTTCAAGCGCCTATACAATCAGAATGTGTGGCCTTTTCTCTGCTCTCTTCGGCAATAAGAAGCAAAAGGCATGGGCCGAGACAATTGTCAACCCAGCCGGTCAGACAAGACCAACCACATCACCACAGCCGCAGCAACAGACTCCTCGGACAGCAAGTGTTCCGATATTGGTAAAGCAGGGTGCCTCACAACCTGTCAAGCATTGGACGAACCCGGCCGACTACAACAGTCTGTGTCCCTACTACGACGAGGAAGCGGCATTCCAGGCGCAGTACTACCTACGCGGCAAATATGGCAAGTCTTGGAAAAGTCCTCCCGAGAGCAACCGTGTTTTCGTGTCTCCTCCAGGAGTGCCTCTGCCCATGCGCAGTGCCGACTCGGTCTGGGCAGTGACTTGTGGTCCTCACAGAACGGGACCGCAAAGAACAATGCATTTTGACGAGGCTCAACGTCGTGCATTGAGCAGGACGAACTGAGGAGGGAGATAGGGGGCTGCTTTGGAAGGATGGGGTCATTGTGTGTGATTTGTTGGTCATGGGGGCCGGGGGGGTTAGAAGCGATGACTCACAGTTGGTTACGGACATCGAAAGCATTATGAGGAGTTTGCTGGAGTTGGAATGTTTATTTTGTTGTTTTACACATTTTCACCCGCATGACCGGCAGTGTTTGGCAGTGAAGTACCCCCGAGGCTGTGTTTATATAAGCCCATCCGTGAAAAAGCTAAACAGCAAAGCCTCCGTCTCCTCATCAATAACCATATTTCCAGGTTCAAACACATCAGAGTTTGATATCTCCGTCGTCCCAATGTTACTTTGAGTGTTCGTTTTTGAGTTTTCCTCAACCCTTTTGCAAATATTGACAAACCTCTCGCGCAGTTTGGCGAACATGGTAGGAAGAGACCTCGGTGGAGAAGAATTGATGCCTTCGTTCATAGCCCCTTCAATCTTTTGAGATAGACCCTCGAGAGTATCTGCAAAGTCTTGGATGCTGGTTAAAAGTCCTGGATCCCAGAAGTTGTGATGTGTTACTAGTAGGCGGGAATAGATCAAGATTGCATGACCTATTTGGATCCAGTAAGGGTACGGCATTGATAGGATGACCGAGTTGGGCAGAGACATAACGGATGCAGTCTCGGCTTTTACTGCGTTGAAGCAGGAAGCGAGGATGTGAGATACTCGGAGAGAGTAAGTGGAGGAACCGTCCGTGTCCGCACTCTGTAGTAGACGATCATCCATGCCAACTTTGTACAAAAATATTTTCAAAACGTGGCAAGACATAATCAACAACTCTATTATCGGTGATTAGATGATCTTAAATAAACTTTATTTTCCATACCTTGTTGAGCAAGTCCTGATGGCAAAGAGGCCCTAACCGCCTCGACGTCTCTTTCAAGATGTGAAACAGCCATGAGCACCGCACTCGGAAGAGTGGCTTCTGTTGTACCAAAATCTTGATAAAGTGTCTTGTCAATAGTGTTGCTGACTTGTTGTACTCGAACAAGCTGGACAAGATATTCATCGCAAGGAAGCTCTGCCGCTTGTTGCAACGCCAAACGGGCTTCTTCAATAGACTGGCCTCCTAGCATGGGACAAGTGTCCTTTACGCACATTCTTAACCTATGGCTGATATTAGTGTCTGAAAGTAATGGGGCTTGTGTTTTACAAACACTGAGTTGATCCAGAACAAGCCGAGGTAGCATCGTCGTTCTTCGTTCGTCTTGTCTCGAGTCCCTTGGTTAGTGGTGAAATAATCATTCAATCCTCCTGGGGAAGTCTTGGTATTCATGGATTTCTCTCTGCTGATTCCAAGCTCTTCGGCTAGTGACATGGCTGTATGCATGAGGTTGTTGAGTTGAGAACCGAGCTGTAAATGAATATGGTGCCTACTATGATGTCAGCTGGGGTTTGATCTTCGGAAATGAAGCCATACCAGGCCAGGTATACCAGAACTCCCTGTAGGAGATGGATATTCTTCTCTCCTTGAGCCCAAATCCTACGACCAAGTTCCTCTCGCCAACGTTGAGCCAGCTCTAACTGAACATCTGCGTTTTGTTGGCATGCGACCACCATAATGGCCATGTACAGCATGGGTCTCTCTCGGAAGAGTTTCTCAGGCGACTCATCCAAAGAGATCCAGACGAAAGGGAACAAGGGCATCATCTGTCGGTGATAAAGCTCAAACATCTTGTAAGCTAGCAACTGTGCTTCGGGTGTTAATGGCTGTGTGAAGACTGCGGTGATCGGAGAATCGGATGGTGATATTGAGGTTAGAGCTGGTCCTGGGGAACTACCCGCGATGGCTGAGGAGTTGGATAAGAGCTGGGCAACTGAATCGAATTTGGACTCTAGCCGTAACAAGTCCCTGGCCATAGTTAACCCATGCTCTAATATGAATCCAAGGTACTCACTCTCTCCCATATCCTCGGCCACCATTCTTTCTACTATGGCTTCCCCGTGGTTGTATGTTACACTCCTTATCCAGTCGATCGCATCTCAAGTCTAGGTTAGTATCACGGAAGTTGACGCGCGGCATTGACAGTACCTCTTGCACCTCCTCTGACCAGCGACTGTTTCGCATCGAACTTTTGCGGAAGCGCATGTTGTACATGCTTTTAGGCCCTTTGGCCTTGAAGCGTCAGAGTCCATCTTTCATCAACTCATTTGTGCTTGGATGAGCGTTGGGATGAGTGAATGGGTTGTGTCAGATCATTGTCTGGCATGCATTAGCGAGCTCAGCCCCCAACGACGCGACGCGGTTGGCTGAGTAAGCTTGGACCGCCTTCAAATGAAGCATCTGTTCTTGCACTTCTTTTCATTAATTGTCAATTTGACCATGTCCACCAAGTCCACGCTCGAAACGACTGCTGCAAGTTTCCACATAGAAATATGTACAAGACACTATGTAACAAGTTGATTCACACATTATTAACCGACATTTCTCTCTTTCATCACCTACGCCTTAGCTCGTTCCTTCTTCGCTCCATCAAGAATAGCAGCGTGATCCAAATCATGAGTTGTACCCGACTCCGCAATCGCATCTCTAACCCACTGACCTCGAGGATGATACACAGCCTTGAAAGGCTTGGGAAGTGTCACGAATCCTTCTGTGCAATCCATGTCATCCACCTTGTGTTTCTCACCAGTCGTCTCGTTGATGCCCGCCTCGACATTGAAAGCCCAAAGCATACGTGCCATCTGGATAAACAGCTGATTCCGTGCAATGATTCTCCCAGTACACACTCTCCGACCAAAGCCAAATCCTGTATGAGGTAGATCCTTAAGGGCGGTTGTGTTGAAGCCACAAGCATCGATGTTGGGTTCTTTTGTATCGGCGTCGTCGGCGAGCCATCTCTCGGGGAGGAAGGCGTCGACGTTTTCGCCAAAGACGGATTCGTCGCGGGTGATGGCGTAGGCGTTTCCGAGGACGATCGAGTTCGCGGGGATGTAGTAGCCCATGTAAGTGTCTTCTTTCTTGGTGAAGTGAGGGACGCCGCCAACCACGACGGGACGCCATCGCAGGGTTTCACTTGCTACTGGAGCGTTAGACTAAGCTTGTAGTGACGGGAGATGTACTTACCAATAGCGTCAATGTAGGCCAACTTCGGACGATCCTCGAATGTAGGCATACGGTCTCGACCAACAGCCTCGTCCAGAAGCTTCTGCGCCTTGCCAACCCATCGTTCACCACAAGTAATCCAAGCAACAATGAACCAATCCAAAGCCACAGTCGAAGTGTCCAAACCAGCATCGGCAAGAATCCCAAGATCAAAAGCAAGCTCCTCAGTAGGCATGTCGGTAGCCTCGGGCGAAGCCTCCATATACTTGCTAAAGTTCCAGCCGCGGTTATTCAAGCCCTTCTTAAGGTTTCCGACATGAAGCTGTCTCTCAAGCTCGTACAGTTCCTCGGCTTCCTTCTTCCAGGGTGCGAGGAACTTGGGGAGGTAGTTGAGGGAAGGGAAGGAGTCGACGATGTAAGCACCAACTTGACCAGTTCTGGCAAATTCGGCTTGGACTTTCTTTCCGTCCATGAGTTCTTGCTCGTAGCCGGTCTTGAGACGGTAGCCATAGTTCATGCAGTAGATGAAGCTGGCCATTGCGCGCTCGTGATGGTGATGGAAGTCAACGCCCTTCTCACCAACCTCGTTCGACTCGTCGAGAACGTCAAACAGCAGCTGCCTTGACTCAATGTCCTGGAGAGGACGATATGTGCTTGCAGAGCGGAGAGTAAGGAGCGGAGCCTCCATGCGCTGGTGAAGTTTGTACCTCTCATCGTAAGGACGGAGAAGCATGTGCATATTCTTGGTGACGAGCTCACCAGCCATGACCATACGTGGACGGTGTGAGTACTGGCCGCTTCGCCTGTTGAGGAGATCATGGGCGACCTGATGCGTTGAGAGGATGATTAACGGCTGGCCGCCCATGCTAAGATGCATGATAGGACCATATTCCTTGCTCCAGTGGTACAAGTGAAGCCACTGAAGACTCTTGGGAAGCTGATGAATGTTGCCAATCACTGGAGCCGGCTTGGGTCCTGGTGGAAGAGGCCCCTTTCCTCTTCCACTGAGATAACGTTTGAGAAGCCATGCAACAACAGCCCCAACGAGAGCGATGCTCACAGAACGCCGATCTTGCAACAACATGGCGAAAAAGGACACGAATGAGACAAAAGAGCAAAAGCAAACACCCTGAGACACACTTCCACGTGGGAAATGTCTCGGGGGTATGATGTGTTCTTCTACCTTTGCACATCTCCCTCCCACGTTGATGCACCCTGGACGAAATCCCCGCGAATTAACCAATCGCGAAATACGAGTTTGATACGCGCAAAGAGAGAATTATGCATGGGGATCTTCAATCTCTTTTCTCCAAGTGGCGTATCTCGCGGCCGTTGACGTTCCATCGTTTTCATGTATGAAGGTGGAGTTGAGCTCGGTTGCGGGATAACGGAGACAAATGCAAGATTCCTTGCAAGGTGGGATCTAAACAAGCCATCTTTCTTCCTTGGAGGATCTCGAGTCTTGATTGAGTAAACCTTGAGTGAACCAACAGGCTTGGGAGGAGCCAATTCCCTGTCTCGAGCTCCATTGCTGTTGGTGATTGTAGAGTGCTTGCTTTTTTCGTTTCAACTATGAGAAGGCTAACTTCTGCAGTGAACTTTAGCTGAGTTGTAGAGTCTCATCGTAAATCCAACTTGTGGAGGGATTTTCAGGAGGACTGGAGGTGATACTGACATGTCAGTTTAACAGGGTATACAGGAAGGGATATCCCCCAACCTGTCTCCACAGGGCTGCTGCAATGACACTCTTTGGTCATGAACTTTTTCACTCGTCTTTATACGTACCCGATATAAGCGCTAAATTAGCGATTTGCACTCCCCCCGGGCCGTTGGTTACCCGCTGTCGCCGGCGTTCGCGGGGCACTCCCGCGACAAGGTTCCAACAGCCCGGTGGCGGGAATCTCTTCTTAACCCCCTGAAACAAAGGATGTTAACCGAACATGTAGATCTTGACCTTGAGAAAGAGGCAACTTACATGGGGAAAGGCTGGGCATATTTACTTTTTGTTGCTCTTGTGAGGCTCGAGTTACGTAAAGACTGTTATCAAGAGTGAAGAGCGCAGAGTAATGACCGAATGCAGTGTATGATCTCCTAATACCAAGCCTCTTAAGTGTGACCCCAGTAGAGTGATCAGTGGATGTAATGCAAAGTTATGCCTCGTGTTGAACCGGGATGCCGCGTCTTCAGAAGTGATACGCAGGAGAAGTTTTCTCTTTTCTCACGTGGGGAAATGTGACGCGCCGGTAACGGCTTGAGGTTGAAATATCAGCGGAGCCGGTTCCGAGTTGTTGGTTGTTCTGCATACTTCCTTGACAACCTTTTTGAGTATCGACAACTGCAGACGATGAGGTTCACGTTATGGACGGTGTTGGCCGTGGCTGGCTTGGCTACGCTTGTACAGGCGCAGGAGATGCCAAAGTGTGCGGTACGTTACCCGAGAGATGCTTGAAAGAAGAAAAGACTTGCTAATACTTTTCAGAGCGACTGTTTGGTCAAGTTCCTCAAAGACTCAAAATGCGAACCGACCGATGCCGACTGTATATGCGCCGACACAGTTCTCAACGAAAACGTCGGAGCCTGCACACTCACAAGCTGTACCATTGTAGAAGCCCTCGGTGCGTCAACACTCTCCTTTTCCTACGGCCGGACTCTAACGTCGATACTCAGCTGCTAGGAACGGAACGGCAACACTCTGTGGGGAACCAGTACGAGACAGAACTCTTGTTGCTCCAGTTGCGACGGCTGTGTCTGGGTCTTTAGCACTGGCATTCATTGCGCTGCGCGTGTTTGAGTGCTTGTATCATAAGGAGTTTCGGTGGGCGGATATCTGCGCTATTTGTGCGATGGTGAGGGAACATTCTGGCTGTCACCTACTCGTACTAACCGTTGCAGGTGTCTTCTATACCTATGGACATCTTTGAGTTCTACAGTACGTTGCCAACCCCCTCTTGACCCGATCTTTATACTGACAAAACACAGTGAAGGCCAACGGTTTCGGAAAAGATATCTGGACACTGAGCGAACAACAAATCACAAACGTCGTCAAGGTAACAACCCCCCACAAACTCTGAGCCAACAAGTCCCTGATAAGCCTACAGTACACCTGGGTTACCCAAGTCTCCTACATCCCAGCCATATGCCTCACCAAGATTGCAATCATTTCCATCTTCATCCGAGTCTTCCCCATAAAAGTCTTCCAGATGGTATGTTGGGGCACGATAGTACATTGTGCTCTGTTCATGATTACTACGACTATTGCTGCTATCCTGGCTTGTGTTCCTGTTGAGGCTGCTTGGACAAATTGGAAGGGGACCAAGGAGGGTGTGTGTTATGATAACAATGCCTTTTGGTGGGCTCACTCGGTAAGTGTGTCCCGATGTGATGAAGTGTTGATATTAATTTGAGAAGGCCATCAATATTGTCACAGACTTGTGGATCCTTGCCCTTCCTATTCCTCAGCTCCTGAAGCTGCAGTTGGGAAGAAAGAAGAAGATCTATCTGATTCTCATGTTTAGCGTCGGTATCGTGTAAGTTATTCTCTCCAACACCGCCAATGCCGCAACTAATGTTTGATAGCATTACCGTCGTCAGTATTGTCCGCTTTTCTGGTCTTGTCACCTACTCTGCGACCTCGAACCCAACATGCAAGTCAACCCAACAATACACAGTCTGATTCACAGCTAACTTTCCCAGACAACAACGTCATGGTCGCAACATACAGCGTCATCGAGTGCAACGTCTCCATCATCTGCTGCTGCATGCCCGCCTTACTGGCCTTCCTCCGCCGAGCCTACCCAAGCCTCTTTGGCAGCACCAACCGCTCCCTCGAGTATCGATCAAAAAGCGTTGGCGGCTCCAAGTCGCCCTTCCCGAGCAATGGAATCCAGAAGAGCGTGACACAATCAGTCTCGTACATGCCACGTTCTAACGATTCCGATATAGTTGAGCTGATGGATGTGGAGGAGAACAAGCCTGACCGATACCACAGGTGGTAGAGCGTCGGAACTTGGGTATAGAATATTATTGGTTATAGTTGATCTCACGATCTTTTCCTAGTACACGCAGAATTGAGGGAGTAGTTAGAGCAGCTGGAGCACCTGCCTGGGTGCTGCAAACTGGTTCGTGATAAGGGATTAGCATCCCTGAAGGACAGCCCCTTGGAGTATCAGTCACAACCCCTTGTTCGGAATGTTATTCGGGGTATTTTTCGGAAATTGGGCATTCAAAAAGCTGAAAATAAATGAGGAAGTATCACGGATTTAAACCGCAAATTACATTAGAAAAGATGAAATAAAGCTCCATAAGGACTGAACCGAAAGTCAATCTTGCAATCTACGATTCAGTGGGTTCACGAACCCTTGCGCAGGAGCCATCAAAGGTACCGTTCGCGTCTCATTCCCCGGACAGGGGAGGATCATGATCGTCGCTCAGGTTAGGCTGCGACAGTGCCTGAATTAAGCGATCCTACGTTGGTTCCTCTTGACAGCTTGAAGGTGCCCAAAGCGCAGGCAGGTGGATTGAGCTCAATATCGCCAAGGAAATCCTTGTTAATGCGCTGAAAGACTTTGACACTCGACCAACAACGTTATGAGTTCGTAGGCAAGGCAAAAGGGGTCGACGAAGGATCATGCCCATTGATCCTTTCAACGGCTATTTTACGGCCATGCTTGTACGGAAATCCAATTCGTTGTACCTTTAAGTACCGAAATTTGCAAGCCGAAGGAAGCTACTGAAAAATTGTGTCCCTGAAAATAACAGTTTCAACAGCGACTACTCAGGTAGTCACAACGCTCACCTCGCCCCTTCGACACATGTGACGATTATTTTCTCAATTAGTCAACATTAATAACGTTCAAGGATGTATTAAAGCTGCTGATTGTTTCAATACACGGTAGATGGAAAGGGGCGAGAACCTAGGCGATGCAACAATCTTCAAGCTGCCTGGACCTGCAGAAGTGACATTTCAGTCCCTCGACGAACCGTGGGAATATTTTTTCTCATAAGTCTTATACAGGTCTTATTGGCATCGAACTGTTTGAATGTAAAGGTCAAAACTAGTAACTGAACTGTATGCATGGCATGATTGTGAACGTCTTCCGTTGCCTCCACCGTCTCGTGCGAGGAGCATTCGCGCTATTCGGCGGACCTCCCACCGTCTAAAGCCCTATGTGGTTGGCAGACGCGTCACATCGAGCCCCTGTTTCCTGTCAAGACTTCTAGTTATACTCTCTAGAGAAGGCCAAGATGTTCAACTCCACGAGATACTCTGAAGCCCGTAGCTCCAACCGCGACACATGGCCCGGCTAACATGCTATCTCCAGTTCTAACAGCACCCTTCAACAGCTGAGACACCCTCAAGTTAGTATTCCGACTTGGATGTATCTGTAGTGGTGGAAAAACCTACTGAGTTGTCCGTATCCGTGGCATTTCCAGCAGATGGCATAGAATTCGCCTGCCTGGTTGCACCGACGGCACGGGTAATAGTTCACAATACTGAGAATCTTGCCTGCTCCACGACAGGATGGGCATTGCTGCAAGTTCTTTCCAGTACCTGAACAGGCCGAGCATGTCACTTGCTGTTGCGAATTGCCATGTCAGAACGAAGGTGTCCACGAGGCCGTCAGTCACACTTACCTTGGTCATTGTGTCGGTATTTTAAGTAGTGCGGCTTGGTAAACTGCGAGCACCTTGAATGAGATAGAGCTAGGCAGTCTTTAGGCGGGATGACGCAGAGGAAAGAGATTTGGGAGGACTGATAGAGGATGGAAATTGGGCGGGGGATATATGCGCCCGACTGCAGTCTGTAGGAGGGTGTGAAGGCATATTAAGAAGGCATTTACTGAGCCAGGATATCGATATGATGGCCCAATCATCCATGGAGAGCTATCACGGCGGGCGAGAGGAATGCGTCATGAGACCTTTGCCTTAAAGTGTCTTTGATTGGCGCTACTGCTGCCAAAACTGTTGTTGATGGTGTGTTGATGCAACGCTTACTGAGTGTGAGTGCGGAGCCTCGTCTCGCTTCTCAGCATCACTTTGGCCTACGAGGAGAAATAACGGTACTTTTGTAGACTTATCTAAAAATGTCTCTTTGCAAACATGTATTCTATAGCCGGTAGGCGCATGGCTTTGGAGAAGCAGGTGTCTTGTACCTCTTGATGGTTCTATTGCAGCCGTGGTATGGAAAGCAACTGCAATGACAGAGAAAAAGACCTTGTCAATTCTGACATGTCCGAAGTACTGATGGTGGTTACATTAGGCCACCATCTTAGCCCAAAAGCACCATCATCTCCACATCCTCCCTCTGTTTGACACGTCTAGAACAGCATCCTGATCCATCTCATACTTTATGCCTTGGCATTGTCGGTTGAAATCATCTATAAACTGATACGGCATATCTAAATAACTACAAATGAAACCCTTGCACTCAATGATCATCCTCATCACGATGATGCTCCTCCAAAACCCCAAAGAAAACCTGATCAAGAGTAGCCCTACTAACACTATAATACTCAATCCCAAGCCGGCTCTTAGCCATTTCAATCCTCTCCATCACATCTGCCAACGAGAAGCCGACATCATCCCGACCAAGGGAAATCTCGAACTTCATCTGTCCGTGATGCATAGAGTCCGTGTCGATACTCTTCAAGTTGCGGAACTGAGTATGAACCCAATCCCAGATTTCCTCCATGTCACCCTGACATGTGTTTGGTGCGTCGCGGTGAGCTAGGTGGACTGAGTAGCCATCGCCGTATCTCATCTTCAATTCCTTTGTGGTACCTTGGGCGAGCATCCTCCCGGCGAGGATTCCAGCTCGGCTTGCGAGTGCATTGGCTTCTTCCATTGAATGTGTTGTCAGCACGAGAGCTCGACCTGGTATCACGGAAGCAAGAGTCCGCCACATTAGACGTTTGCTCAGGGCATCCATCCCGGACGAGGGTTCATCAAGTAGCAAGACTGTCGGATTGCCCATCAACGCGATGCCAAGAGCCAGTTTTCTCTTGTTTCCGCCCGAAAGCTTGGTTGCCTTTCTATCGACATACTGACGAATTCCAAGACCATCAAGGATGATATCAATGTTGTGATTCGGCTTGTTGATCCCGCGAATCTCAGCGTAGAAACGCAAGTGTTCCCCAACCGTCATGGTATCCAGTGGATCGATCTGTGGGCAAACCCCCAACTTTGACCTAGCTTGGGCACGGCGTCTGATCATCGAAATGCCATCGACTGAGATTTCGGCATCACGGTTACTGGGTGGGAGATCACCTTGGATCATGGAGAGACAGGTCGTCTTACCGGCTCCGTTCGGGCCGAGAAGAGCAAAGCATTCGCCTTTAGGAACTCCAAAACTGACGTCTTCGACCGCGAATTCACGGTTGAATTTCTTCTGTAGGCCCACGACTTCGAGACAGTTGCCCTTGATTGTCGAGGTCCCGTTGCGGCGTGATCCCAACTCGAGCTCGATCGGATCACCATCTCCAGTGCTGGAATTTGGCTGGGGTCGTTGGAAGCGGAAACTGAAGCCCAAGTCGTTCCAGAGCAGGATAACCAAGAGTAGAAGGGATTGGATGACAAGGTAAAGTATGGGCCCTCCATACACGTCGATAGCGCCTGGATAAGATGCAAAGTCTCTTCCCTGACAAGAAACCCCCCACAAGTTGATGGAAATGTAAATTGAGCGACCCAAGCTGGCAACAGGGGATATAATGCCCATAACATAGAAGATGATGTTCAGAGTCGAGCTCTGGTCTGCCGGATCTTGAAAAGTGAATGTTGTGGTGTTGGCAATGAAGAAGATCAGGTACAAGAGCACCTGGACTCCAGCTGAAATGGCAAAAACGGCCAGCTGAGACTTGGCTCTCAACGACAAGACGTAAGAGAATAGTGTGGAAGTGATTCCGTAGAGAAGAAGGGCCGTGAAGAGATACTCGAGATGATACCAAACTCTCGACATGGCCGCAAGGATAATTGTAGCAACCGTGCTGACTGACAGCGTAACCAAGAAGTCAAAGGCAAGATATGCCAGCCATAGGGACAATGCATGTACTCCATTGTTGTAATGCATCGCTCTAATGCCTCGAAGTCTTTCAAAAGTTGGATACAATCCGAGAAACGCTGGGTACACAGCCATGGCCAGAGCAAAAATGGTTGAAAAGATGAACAAATCCCCGATGCTTCCAGAATACGGAACCGCGAGAACCTTGTAGTTGCTGGAGATACTGACGTTGAGGAGTTCAATATCGATCAAGTTCTGAACAGTGTGTCCAAATATCAGAGGTCCATCTGCGCGCCAGGCAAATGTTGGTTCATCCCCTAGGAAGAACCCTCCAGGAGTGAGGTTGGCGTATTGCTTCTGGACTTCCTGGTGGAACTGCTCAAGAGTGTCGACGAGGGTGACAGATCCTTCAGGACTCTTTCTGATCGTGCTCATCGCGGCCTCTGAGAGTTGATTCTCGGGCCCTGTGACGATTCGATAAGATTGTGGAGATGTCGAGTCTGAACTTGACTTGAGTGATTCGATGCTAGGGTCGCAAGTCGTTGCACCGAGTCCGCCGATAAAGATTGAGGCACAACCTGCAGCGATAATGGGTATGGCAATAGCCGCAAAGTATGGCGTTGGGTTTCTGCGGAAGATGGCGAATCTCTTGGAAAAGAGGACCTTGGCTTGAGTAAAGACACTCGTCCGCTTTCCGGTCAAGAGGTTCTGGATCGAGGACCCCTTGTTGCGTGATGACCCTACCAAAGAGGCAGAAGAGTCAGCAGAGATTTCCCTCCGGTGGCGACGGCTTCTCCGAGACCTACGGGCTGGCTTTTCAGGGTCTTCATCTGCAATCTTGAGAAAGACATCTTCGAGGGTTGGGCCGTCCACTTGATACTCGGTGACACCATCTGCTTCCAATCTCCGCAAAAGACGGCAAGTGTTTTCGGAACTCCCAGACAGATACGCCGTCTCTTCGTCGTGATTTGTATGGATTTCATCGCCATAAACTTGATGCTCAGCTGACCCGGGCGGATGGTAGACATGGATACGATAGCCCAAGCCTAGAGTTTGCTTCAGCTCAACTGAAGTGCCGCTAGCTTTAAGTGAGCCATGAGATAGAATCGCAAGTCGATCAGCCAACAAGTCAGCTTCGTCAAGAAAGTGAGTCGTAAGAAGAATTGTCCGTCGACCACGTTGAGCAAGTAGAATATCCCAAAGCTTTCTTCGAGAGAGAGGATCAACGCCGGAGGAAACCTCATCCACGCAGCAGACTGTAGAGTCACCAACCAGCATCAAAGCGAGCTGTAACTTGCGCTTTTGACCGCCGGAAAGAGCCTTGGCGCATGTTGACTTTTTCTTGGACAGGTCGCATCCTTCGATCAGTCTCTTGATTTGAGTTGCTGAAGAGCGGCCCGTCGTGTTCTTGATGCCGTCAAAAATGTGGATGTGTTGCTCCACAGTGAGTTCATCCCAGAGGACATTCTTCTGAGGACAGTAACCAAGCTTCCCGCCGCTCATTTCGTAGCTCAGTGATATCTCCCCGTCAGAAGCAGAATGCATGCCGGCAATGGCGTCCAGGGTCGTTGATTTGCCGCTGCCATTCGCGCCGAGAAGAACCATAATCTCTCCTCGGAAGGCTTCAAGATCCAAGCCCTTGACAGCATGTACAGAGTTCAGTGGTCTTTTCGTAAACCGTGATAGGATTCTTTGAATGAGATGTGGCTCGTAGGTCTTTGTAAACTTATCAAGTCGAACTGCGGTCGGAGAGTTGGGAGGACCAATTTTGCGACTTGCTGAAGTGGCTCCGAATAACGCTCTCTCAACAAAAGCGCCAAGTAGAGGGTACACAATGGCGTGAAGGATAGCAAAGAGCCAGAAAGCAATAACAGGGCTGGTAGACTTGGAATCTGGGGCTGCTCCGACGAAACTTGCGCCACTGCCATGTCTTTCCCATCGTGCCATGAGGACGATGAGGTAGATAAAGTTCATGGGAGGAAAAAGAAGAGAGAGGATAACCATGAGCCAGGTTTGGATGTTACCAGAGACTTGAGCGAGGATGGCAAAGATGAGACCAATAAGGACCGAGGTGATTCCGCTCAGTTGCGCTTTTCGGAAGAAACTTCCAATAAACATGGTAAACCCAGTCAAAGAAAGTCCACAGAGAATCATGGAAAGAATGGGAATGATAATCGTAGTCTTCTTGAACGCCATCCCGCCCATGACAGCGCCCATAGCGATCCATCCAGGACCATAAAGGATAACAAAGGCAAGGTAGTGAGCCAAGAGACGGACTGCTTGGGGTTGCCATGTTGCTTCATTAGGCATCATCGTATCGAGGAGTTGTGCCATTCCTAGCTCTCGCTCGGTAGCCATGACGCCGGCGAGTTGGTAGAGGACACCGATCAAGGCGAGGTAGAAGAGGATTGCCAGAATCGAGATGACGTTTTTCATGTATTGCTCGTCGATGAATCGTTTTTGTTCCTTGTTCGATCGGCTCGTGAAGGGATATTCGAGGACTTTGGTGTCTTCTGAAACGGTCGCGTTGATGCTGCCAATAGCAAAGTCGATGGCATGTTGAAGTGGTAGACTGTAGACTTGAGCATCATTGTTCGACTTGTCAACGTTGATGCCAGAGCCGCCGAGAGAACCATCGGTTTGGAGTGTGTAGTTCCAAACGCCCCATTCTCCTTCAGAAGGTGAAGAGTGAAACACTACTGCAGCGACGCAAGGTGACGAGCCCTGGCCAGAAGTACTGCAGATATACCGAAGATCTCCTTCACTTTTGACAATATTGATATTGATGTTTGAATCGTGGAGGGGCTCAGTGACTTTGGAAATGACTTTGTCGATGTCACCTCCGGTAAAACCGTTGTTGACAAAGACGATGCGATCTCGGTGTCCGGTTACGGCGCCCATGGCATCGGGAAGCGTGCGAATGGAAAGGGGTTCACCGATTCCGTATGTCGAGGGAGGAAAGAAGAGGTTCTTTGTATAGCATCTAGTCAAGTTAGCACTACCTCTTTTCCAATAGCAAGGGAAACTCACAAAAAGACGACGAATAGTAATGGCAGGACAAAAGCTCGAAGGGGAGTCCAAATCCATTTCCGAAAAAGAATAATCCGCAAATCCTTAACCGTCAAGGTCCAAAGCTGTCGCCAAAAAAGTCCCATCGTAAATAAGAGATGAATCTGATCCAAGTTGTTGTTGTTAATCACCTCATCAACACATGATGATCCGACGTTCTTATAAGAATAAGCTTAAAATGATTGACATTAAAGACGCGCGTTTAATTATCTAAAATTAGAGCTACAAGGCTGATTGATCATGTTTTTGCATCGAGTCGTCGTCAACTTTGTTGTTACCGGCTCGAACGGGATTCCGTTCCCGAAGGTTTGGGCTTATGGGAGTGGTTGGTTGTGGTGGTGATCCCTGTGTCTAAGCCTCGATGAGCGGAATTTCGGAGCCCGGCCCGGCCTAATCGACTTTGAGCAGTTAGATTATTGAGTTTGTCGGATATCGGATGTTTATTGATAGAAAAAGTCCGTTAAGGGATTTCGATCGGGTGGCAGTGTTGTATTAAGAGGTGGTATCCTGACGCTTTTAGTGATACACGATGAAAAACATGTACCTACCTAGTTAGCAATTGTTACTCCCCCCGCACCCTCCCCAATCTCACTCTCACCAAGACATCCTCACCCACCCTGGACATCATGCATGGAGGGAGGTGGCTGGCTGGTACCACCTCAGCCTTGTTCCCGGGCAAAAGATGATCCATTACCTCTGTTTGGGTCAGATCAGCTGGTGCCCAACTCAACTTGTTGGTTCGTTCAGAACTCATCCCAAACAACGACCAGCATTGAAACTTCTTCTCAGACCAAGCCTCACTGAATCGCTCCGCTGTGTAATGCTTGTCGAAAATGGCAGACTTCAAAGCCTTCCTTGAAGATCTCGAGGTTCAAAACTCCAATTTGATACCCGAAATCAATCAACTACCTGCTGAACTGCGAATCAATATCACGCGGCAAGATGAAGTCTATGCCAAGATCAGGGCGATCCTGCTGAAGATGTACGACTCTATCTCTATGCTTAGCAAGCAGGATCGTCATCCCGACATACGAAATCCAAACATTCTCCCCGCCTGGAGATCCTTTCTGGAGCCCATCCGCGCCCTCTCTCAGCTTCCTTCGGGGCATTTCCTCTCTGCGCGCATGATCCTGTACATGTCCAGCGGGCTATTGGCTCAGCGCTCTCTAGTCCTCAAATTCTCCAAGATCGGATCTGCGATAGAGGGACGACCAGTCTTTCGGCTGTGCAGGGCAGTTGACGACACCTTGCTCGCTTCTCTACGAACCATCTGGACAGCAAGTAGCGAGAGCGAGAGATTCGACTGGGTCTTTACACAGTACAACCTACACCCCAAAGATGATCTCCAAGATGAAATGAACCGTCGCCGCAATCTTGCACAAGCCCTCACGCCGGAGGAACTGGCTGCCATGGATGGAATCGAGGGACGTCGATTCATCTGGGCAATGTCAGCCGACGAGCGAGAAGGAGACCTTGAAGAGTGGAAGCCGTTCAGAGGGGGTCTCCCAGGTGACGCCATAGAGCGTGCCAAGTACTCAGTTCCAGACGACGACCAGGTGAAGCCTGGTGAATGTTTCTGGAAGCAGATCGGGTCCGATGGTCCAATCCGAGAGCGTTTTAGCTACTATTCCAGAGTGTCCGGTCACCTCCAGCCCGCCAGTTTCAGACTTGACTTCTTTCATCAGTATTTCGAGTTTATTGATCGCTCGCGTCGATTCATCCTCGACGTGAGACGCATAACGGAACCGTGCTTGACCGAGGCGGAATATGCCCTGGTGGACAAAGTGCTCAGAAACGCCAACATGCCGCCAGAGATACGACGCAATATCATCAGTCATCTGGAGTTTCCGAAGAGACATCCTTACCTTCGGAACTTCGATATTGCCAAGGCTTACGCTCCCTTCCCAGAGAATGAACAGCCTTGCGAAAGGTGTCATGGAGCGACAAGGACGGATAGATACAAGGCGTCTTGTCCGGAAACAACTTTTCTCGTGTGGAATTTTGCTCTCCGGGCATTTATTACTTTTCACAAATTTTCCGGCAACGGCAGCACGGCGGTTTGCAAGTATGGCATTGATTGTCAAGGTCATCATCAAGAGGATGACTGGGAAGTTAAGAACGAGGACGACCTCCTCAACCTGGTTGAAGGAATCGTCAAGGAACGCTGCGGGGATGACACCACTCTGGATCAAGTCGGCATGAGTCGAAGCGCGGAAGTCAGAGCCATGGCCCGAGAGCAAGTTGAAGCACTGGAGTTGAGGCTCATACAGCCCAGAGGTCCCCTTGAAGATGCAGCGGACGAGTTGACGAGTGTCGGCGGCTTCCGCGGGTTAATCAACTCGATGCTGTATGGGAAGCTGCTTATTGCACTGTCGCCGATTCATTACAAGCACCCAGCTCAATGGGGGTTGGCTCGAGATCGGGGGGAGTATCTCAGGGCGATTCGTTATGTTTGGAGACTACGTCGGCTTGATGAAATATTAGACCCTAGATCGAATCTGGGTCGGTGGGAAACCCGCGGCTGAGCGAGCTACGTACCGACAAAGATTGCCAAAGGCCGCTGTGTTAGCATTGGGATATGATGTTATGATGTTATGATGTGTTGGAAATGTGTTCTTTATTATAGGTAGTTGAAGTCGGACAAAGTTTGTCGTATCTCCGAGTAGTCAAATAAACAAAAAAGGCCATACTAAGGCCCTCAGCACTCCTTGACTTGTAGGTGAGTGGCCTGGCTGATCAATATGGGTTCCAGGATAGACAACTTGACCTACCTACTTGAGATTTGAAGTCAAATTTCCTTGAAAATTTATCTGGGAGCTAGCAGGTATATCAAGGGATGGTGGTATTCGTATACTGGTATTTGCAAAGCTTATAGCGAGTAGCCTACAGTACCTAGTAATCACACAGACGGCAAAACCTGCCAAACTTCTCTTCGCCTTCAAGGCATTTCTTTACCCACCATGTGTTTCTCTTCCAAGTTTACACGTAGTTCACCGCATATCTTCCCAAATTGTGCCCCCCACTGCATACCTATTCGCGCACATGATTCGCCAAACACTGCCACAATCTCATCCTTAGGCATACCCTTGGGCAGACAGTTAGGCAGAAAAGCCCTCCGAGACTTTTCCCTTCATAGCCACAGTTGCAATTATGAAATTTGTAATAGTAACTTGACTTCTTTCGTTTTAACCCCATTCATGGACCTGTTCGACATTAAAGCCCAGATCCAGTTCACTACGCGACGCAGGCATCAAGGCTATATCCCATCGCACCCTCATGGGTGATATCAGCTTCTAACACCAGCCAAGATATCATGCATTCGACCCTCCGGTTTTTTCTTACTTTAATTTCGTGAACCTCTTATACTACCACTCTAAATATTTCCACGGTCCAGCCACAGTAATTTCTCCAGAGATGTCGCCTCCGAGGATGGCTTCCGATGAGGCTGGTTTGAACGAGATCACCGGAGACCACACTACGGATGTAACTCCCTCGGCCCCTCTCAACGCGATATCCGTGTCTGTTTCAGACATAGTTAGATATCCACTCACTGGGGGCTGCCCGCGGTGGGAGTGGGTAAACGCAGCCTTAGAATCCCAAGCTCGCAACAATTACGGACTAAACGAGGGCCATAACTCGTCGATGCGACCTGAAAGTTGTGCGGAACAGTGCCAGCAGTGCCAAACTTTCCTGCGTTGCTATTTTCAGTTTACCAGAAGCACCTGGGGGTTTGTTCAACTTGCATGGCGCTCTATTGAGGAAACTTCGTTTTTGAGATTCCGGCAACCGTTTTCTCTAACACTTTGTACAACACTGTCTGCAATTGGGGGTGAGTGACATTCTTTCTCTACTGTAACCTGGCTACAGATACTTATAATATTGAAACCCATAGATACTCCGAATCCGTGGCGACTTCGAGGCCAGTTGCCATCGGCAGAGTCAACAGGGTCTTCCGCTTGTGTGCGTCTTGTTCGCCGATGGTTAGACGACTGTATCGACAATCACCCGTCCTGTGAATCCTCAAAGGAGCCAGTTCTACCCACTAGAGTTCTATATTTGGACCCAGATGCACCTACCAGTGTAGCACTGTGGGAACCAAAGGGTGAGACTGGTCAATATATGTGCCTCAGCTACTGCTGGGGAAGGTCTGAGTTTACAATGACGACACGAGATAACTTGAGAAGACACCTGGAAGGGGGAATTGACCTTGGGAACCTGCCAAAAACATTTCAGGACGCCATCAAAATCGCCCGGGAACTCAAGGTGCGGTACCTGTGGATTGATGCCCTCTGTATCATCCAGAATGAGGACAATCACGAAGACTGGAAGCGCGAGTGCGGTAATATGGCCAGTATATACCGCAATTCCTATCTAACTGTGGCGGCGACTTGGGCAAACTCAGCCACCGGTGGTTGTTTCATTACCCCAGATCCCGGCGTTGTCACTGGACCTATTATGATGCGCAAGATGTCCCATTTCCCCTTCATACCAACTCTGGAGAACTCGGAAGACTTTCCCATACTAACAAGGGCATGGACGTATCAGGAGCGATTACTGGCACCCAGGGTAATCTACTTCGGTCACCAGGAAATACTATGGGATTGCCTGGAAAGACACACTTGCGAGTGTGGGGGGGCAACGATTCCGGAGCAAGGGGTCGCGAGGCGAGGCTTCCATGGCCAGACCGCTGTCAACGACAGTGGTAAACTATGGCGCCGGGTGATTGAGGAATACACACCACTGCAACTTACATGTCCCGATGACAAGCTGCCGGCCCTATCTGGATTGGCGCAAGCGATGGGGCCTAGACAAGAGAGCTACCTGGCAGGACTCTGGGAAGATACGTTGTTATCTGACATGTGTTGGATTAGGGGCCCACCCAAGGAACGGGAAGGACATCAAGGGAGATGGAGAGCGCCGAGTTGGTCTTGGGCTTCAGTCGATGGGCCTATACGTTATGACGCCGGCCTTCGTATTGGTGACGGAACTATTAACGAAGACCACGCACGGGTTTGTGAGGCCAAATGTACTCCAGCAGGCCCTTCGCTAACGGGGCAAGTCAAGGACGGATTTGTCAAATTGGAGGGATTTTTAATTCCCGTAAGTTTCGAAGCTCAAAGGATTCATGCTCACTGTTCAGAGCTGGGATCCTTACGTCTGGAGTGGTTCCCAGACAGGATTTATGATACTGCACAAATGCCGGCTGCTCATCTTATTCCATTGGTGACAGTATGGAACGAATCTTTCCGGACTTTCCACGGCCTTGTTGTCAAGCCCTACGGCCAGGGTACAGAGATGGTACGCATAGGACTAGCGACTTATGACCAAACGGGAGTCGGCGTTAGCTTCTTTGATTGTGAAAAGCAGGTAGTTAAGATTGTTTAAGTAGTAAGCTCGGCTATTCTAGTAATACATGAAGAGAATCTAGTACTTGAATCCACCAACCCTCGTCCTCAAAACACCCTCAGGATCCGCCTCAAGCTGAAGAGCCTTAAACTTGGCATAATCCTTATAACTCCCCGTAACATTCTGATCAGCCATAGCATCATTCATAAAAAGAGGAAGATACTGATCAGTAGATTGTCCATCAGACTCAAGCCACTCCGGAATCCTAGTCTCAATCCAATCCGTCAAGTCCCTAGTGAACTGAGGCACAATATCATCTTGAGCCTTGTCGGTCCAGCTACACTGAAGCTCAAGAATGATGCGGTCCGGGTCATTCTTGGTGAGACCCATGGCGTTGCCGCCTCTTTGCTCGGAGTGCTTTCCGATGATTGATGTGAGGGGTTGGAAGTCGACGGAGCATTGGGAGGCTAGGTTGAGGAGGTTGGAGAAGTATTTCTTGGTGATGGACTTCATCTTGTCTGAGATTTCATCGTAGATGCCGGGGTAAGAGGCGATGTATGGGATTGTGATAGTCTAGATATGTCAGATGAGGCTACTCGCAGTGAGGTGAGGTGACATACTCTGAATGATTGTCTCGAGTTCAGGAGGGAAACTCCAAATCCATTTGCCTTGAGCTAATACTATGTTAGTCGAAGCCCTTTATTAATCCTTTGGGTAACTCACCAGGTCAGGATAAGGCTGTGTCTTAGTCGTAGAAACCAAAGTCTTGATCTTTAAAAACTTGGCAAACGGCCCAGTAGTCGGTGGCTTCTGACCATGATAGAAGTAAAACACAAAGAAAGATCTCGAAGCACCAAGAGTGTAAAGGTTGCTAACGATAATGGCAGCCTTCTTATCTTGGTTGTTGTAAGGAGTAAACTCGTGCAGAGCTTCAAAGATTTCGTCCGACTTGGACTCGTCGTAGATTCGGATGCCGCCCCAGACTTCGTTGACGGGGTAGGCCTTGATGGTGAATTGTGTGACGACACCTGAAGAGTGTTAGTTGTGTGATTATTGGTGAATCATAGGTGGACCAACCAAACTGGCTACCACTGCCTCGCATGGCAACGGCGAGCTCGGGTTGTTTGGCAGCATCGACGTGGACGATAGTGCCGTTTGCCGTGACGACTTCCCAGCCAACAATGTTCTTGAATAAATGTTAGCATTATTCCAAAGGCGTTGTTGATTATGCCTCTATCAGCCACAGTAGCCAAGACAGATAGATGACGACATGAAATTCCAAACACAAGAACATCGATCTCTTTTCCCTTCCGTGGCGGCAGCCATGAAATGTAAAAGATGGAAAGGGGAATTCCGAAGTGCATCATGCCACGTTTCCATTTTCCAGGAGAACAAGAACAACATCAACTTACATCGGCAGCAAGACCATACTGGGAGCTCAAGAAAGAGATGCCTCCTTGGAGAAGAAGACCACCGACTCCAACGACGCCTAGGCTTGGTTAGTATAGAGTGATCCCGGATCAAATGTCCAACTTACCGAGGCGACCTCCAACAACAGCAACACCTTCTTTGTTGAGTTCCGAGATAACATCATTCCACTCTCCACCAGGCTTCACATACGCAACACCATTATCCCTATCATACGTCGCACCCTTCAGTTCCCCAAGAGAAATGAGAACTCCATTGTCAACAGTCGCATGTCCAGCATTGGGATCATGTCCACCACTCTTGACCGCAAACTTGACGTCAGGATACTTGTTCAATATCTTGACTGCAGTAGAGACATGCTCGGTCGACTGTGGGATGACGACGCAGGCAGACTTGATGCCACGGAGGAGGGTAGACCAGTAATCGGATTGTTGAGAGTTGTAGTTGATGCTGATGGGGAAGAAGACGCGCTTTGGCAGGGCTTTGGAGATTTCCTCACAAGCGTCTTCAGTGGGAGTGGTGCTTGGAGCAGCCCAGGCCGCCACTGAGAGCAATGAAAAGAGTGATGCCCGGAACAACATTTTGATGGAGTTGTTTACGTGGAGCTCCTAGGCGTCAGAGGACGGGTAGCGTCAAGTAATAAACGCCGTCAAGCCATATTTAATAGACAGCTTCGAGTTGTGCAAATGATCTGTCGGATCATGTATATCCGCGCTGTCAGATTATGCCCACAGATTACAAGGGTTTCATGCGGTGCGTGTTCTGTCACTTTGACTGACTGCCGCGTTTGTTAAGGGGAGACTTGCGGCTCAGAGCTGAGCCCTACACGATACTTGAGTTAACGTGAATTTCACCGCTTGTTAGGTGTACCCGCACAGATCCTCTTTGTAAGCACTTAACGTCATCCCCCTGAGGCGTAATTAGATTCGGAGGCGCTCAGTCTCTGCTGGTGGATACGCTAAGATGAGCAGAGTCTATCGTTTCACGGCAGTTGGTGATTTCAAGACCACGTTTGTATTAGAGTTTCCACTCTGACTCGTGTCCTCCATTAAGCGAGAAGAAGCTGACAGAAATATAAAGGAATTGGTCAGTTATCGATTCCGTTGAAGCCGGCTGGAATATTTTCTCTCACGTCAAAGTGGCTTACCCGAGGTCAAAACGTGGCCCACTCAGCATTATTTAGCTCCACCCGCTTTGACAATCCTTCGAAACATGGTGAAACAGATGAACTAATCCCTCCTGTTTAGAGGAAACGTACAAGACATGAATAGTTCCTTATCGCTGTGCCGTTCCGTCTGTTTCATAAAACACGTTGATCTCTCCCGAATATCTGGAATTTGCCATGTTTTTTGCCGATCGCGTGACTGGGTTGTCAAAACAGCCGGCGTAGCATTGCAGCGTCAAGCGACAGGGTAGGATGCAATACCTGGCGATCATAATTTACTCAGGCCGTCTCCGTTGCTGGGTTCGGGGTCTTTCTTTCGAGAAAAAGTTCCGGCTTGTTTTCTCGGTTGGAGCCTCAACTGAGACAATAAATGAGTTGTCAACGTTGTGCAGTTTTTATGCTTTGTGGCTCGTGTTCGGGATGGTTGAAGGACCCGGGTTTCACAATGGAGCTATAGGGTATGCCATCTCATCGCAAGAAAGAAGCGTTTGATTGAGGCTATTGGCGAATAAAGGCAACTCCCGAACGCTTGCTGTATGTAAAGACAGTTAAATACTATTCGCTACTCGCTATCAATGATCATTCTATCGATTTAGGCTGGTCTGGTATATCTCGCTAACGTCCAATCTCGTTTACGTGAAGAAATAACAGGTCTCTCTCTCCTCTTCACCGACTGTTTTATGCCGCAGCTCGTCTTCGTCGTCGCGGCGCCAACGCCTCATCCACCGTCCTACCAAAAAGTTGACTTGGCGTCAATCCATTGGTGCGAAAGACACAGTCTCGACCGTGTGCCTCCGGATTATGTTCTCCTGGACGGGGCGTGATCAGGTTCCAGTCTGCGAGGCATATCCAGCAAAACTCATGGTGACAGTTGGAGCCTACAGAATAATTAGCTTATGTTTGGTTATGAGGGGACTTCGTGGACTTACAAGTCATGTGGAAACAGGCCTCGCCCTTTTGAATGTTCTGGTTACAGTTCGGACACGGCTTGGTGTTGTTTGCAATCCAATCTTGCGTCTGCTGGTACTGCGGATCACCGTGATCTCTCGCGCTTTCAAACTCCTCACAGCTAAGACCCTCATGCCAAGGAATCATGTGTTTGTAACACATTTCAAATGCGCACTCTTGGCAGTGAATATGAGGGTCCGTCTCATCGCCGTCGTCGTAGAGTTGGCCGTTGGGACAGCCTTGGCGGAGACACCATCGGAAGTTTTCGAGTTTGCTTATTGCGTTGAGGTGAAGGTAGCGGTCGTACCTAAAATACCGTTAGTAAATCTCTTGAATAGATCAAGAGGTGACTTACAGTTCAAAGGTCTCCGGCTCGGCGTATAGTCGAACTTCCTCGTACTCAAGCCGTCGAGCACAACCATCAGACGGACAAGCAAGTTGATCACATCTACTCCGTCCATACTGCTCAAGTTGTGTCTTCAGATGCTGCTCCAGGCAGCCGGTGCAAAAGTCGATTTCATGGTTACACCCCATTCTCAGCTTAACTGGGAACAAGAGAATCTTCCACATCCACTCGCCGTGGAAGCCTGCGCATAGATCCAACCACTCTTCTACGGAAGCAAAGTCGACGTCAAAGAATTCGTCAGTGCAGACTGCACATTCTTTGGGGGTTCGTTGTCTTCGGATGAACCGGATAAAGAGAGGAACTAGAATGCTACCTCCTTCGTGGTCGACACGGATCATCTTGATGTTTCCAGGGTTGAAAGGAGGAATTCGACCAGCTTCGTCAGGTTCCGTGTTGTTGAAGACTGGGTCAAACAGTGAATACATCCGGCCGACTACAGCCAATTGATTGTGCATTCTAGCTGCAATCTTCAAGGCCTCGTCGCTTGGTTGAGGATTCATCTTGGCTAGAGCAGCTCGGAAGATGAGGATACGATCGTACCTATTAGAAGTTAGCAAAGAACATGTGAATTGAATCTTACAGGGTGGAACTTACATGGCCATCTTGTTGTCTGCATCCTTGTCACCCAGCTGCCGCAGCAAGTTTGCAAGAGCTCCCCGATGAGTAAGACGTAGACCATGCTCACAGTTTGGCGCCGGGCAAGTCAACCAACTTCCTCTCGCCAAGTTACCCCACCAGTCATTGGTAAGGGATTCCGTGATAGAGTTCAAGTAGCAGTCAGTGCAGATGAACTTGGAGCAACAAGTAGTCGGCTGCGATGCACTCGCAAACTCGTTGACGCGGACCCTTGGGTTGTTGGACTTGTTTGCAAACTTAAGTAGTTGACACAAGTCGCAGGGAAGAATCTTGAGATCTGCAGTCGAAATGTTCTCAGCTAGTCGTCGGGCTTGTTGGGTGTCGAGTTTGATGTCGAGAAGGTTGTTGGTCAACATGGCTAGTGAACAAGACTGCAAGAACGGAGCAGCGTTTGGTGCATTTCCAGGTTCTGCCGCGTTCTGAAATCCTTGGGAGAACATATTGTTGACGAGAACCATCCGAGGTGTAGGGTTACTCCAAGGAACTCGACCCGCTTCTTCCATCTGAACCTCATGTCTCTGCCGTTCCTCTTCAACCTGCTCCATCTGCTGATGAAAGATAGCCTTCATATCCTCCGTCTCTTGAACCTGCATAGCCAACTTCTCAGCCATGTCCCTATTCTCAGTATCAACTTCGCGTTTTCTTTGATGCATTTCGAAAAGTGCCCGTCTTCCCTCATCGCACTCTGCTTTCTCACGTGCTAGATCAGTTTCCAGAGTCCTGACCTTTTTCGCGAGCAATATTCTTTCTTGTTGTATCGTGGCGGGGGCGTCTTCGGTTGGTTGTAGCAGGGCGCCATTCTCAGCTTCGAGCTCGGCGACTTTCACTTGGAGGTGACCTTGAGCTTCGGACATTCTCATGTAAGAGATTTGATAGTCCTTCAACTGCTCGGCGTAATCCTTTATCAGCGACTTTTCCTTCGCCAGGGAGGTGTCCCGTTCGTGTAGCTGTCGTGCATGCTCGTGTAGTTGCTGCGTAAGCTCGTGTCGTTGCTGTGCGTGTAGGTTCTCCAACTGTTCCTTCTCTTGTCTCAAACGAGCAACCTTTTCATTCAACTGTCGACATCTTCCTCTATCACGGTCGAGAAGCTGTCGCAGGTCCTGAAGCTCCTGAAGTGTCGCTTGAAGTTGCAGCTTTAGTTGCCCGGCTTTGGTAACCTGCTGGTTCCGCTCCTGGTCAAGAGTCCTGATCCGATCACGAAGAGACTCGACAACGGCATCCTGTAGATGAGTCTCGAACTGGACCTCTTCGTGAGCCGATGGTTCAAAAACAACGCCATCCTCAAAGGCGTTCGGGACATGACGAGGTTCATGAGGTTCAAGGTCGGGAAACTCGGCGACAGGGGCGAGCGGGATGTTCGACCTCGAGGCCTTTTTACCTCGAAAGACCTCGGAAAAGCTCCGTCTCAACTTGGTAGACATGATTGCATTGCTACAGAACAAAAGAAAAACTGGGAGGGGTAATCGGTTATATTTTTGCAGCCGTGAAAGAGAATCAGGCTGAGGCGCGCAGTTTCGTTTTTCCACAGCGGCAAGGCGACCGCATCTAAGACCGACTAAGTTCAGCCGTGGCTGCATAAGGCTCTGGCGAAAACTGGATTTACTGGCTAGGTTAGCGGACACATCATGTTGTCAGATAGGAACTAGTGGTTTGCTGCAGCCTGTAATGGGGTGACAAGTCTTTCTGCCTGGGTACGTAGTTCGCCAGCCGACATGATCTAGACCCTGGTTTCAAGCGGTGGATGTTGCGGATTGCCTATTGGGGCTGGTGTTTCGATGGCGCAAGGCAGATACTGTACATGTTGACAGGGGCGGTTGTCAGGCATTTGGATGGCTGTTTTTGCCTTGGCGTGGACGCCACCACCAAGCTGAAGGCTTGGATGACAAGGCGCACTTGACAGCTGTTATCACAATTGTGGAATGAGACAAGTAGAAGGTGAGAGGTAAAATAAATACGCAGGAGTTACAGAACAGTGTAAAGCCCTAACTGCATTCACTTGGGGCTTTAACGCAACTGGAGCATATCCTGCAATATAGCTAGCTTATTCAATGATCGCGGTGCACCTGTCAATTGGCTCTGCGACCATCGCTCTTTCAGCACACTATTTAAATATTATCCAACTCTTTCTTATATGTCTTGGCATAGTATATATCCATGAATTAAACAAGAACATCTTCCGACACATCGCCTTAGTAAGTGTAGTGGAAACGGGGGTTGTGCTCTCCCAACTCCTCAGCCTCCTCCTCAGTCAAACCCTGCACCCTGTGATCCTCCTTACCAGCCATCTTTCGCTTGTTCTGGTGACGGAAGAAGGCCCAAAATGAGAGATAGATGACCGAAGACATGGCAATCAAGGCCATGGAGACTGCGTGTCCCTTGACGAAACGAGGGCCCTCGTGTGTTTTGTACAGCTGCACCGTGTCAGAAGCCGTTCTTCAGGTTCATAGAAGGGGAATTAAACTTACAAATGGAGCCGGGATACCAGCAGAGTTTCCGATAGTCAGCTGAAGACCGGTCGCAACTGTACGCTTTCCATATCGAGGGTTGTTGCTAGGAAGCCAAGCAAGAGGCAAACCAACGACAACGTACAAGCCCATAGCCGCGAGGAAACAACCAAAGTACTTGACACCTCCAGGAGCAGTGCTAACCAGAATAGCATATCCAGTTGTGCAAACAAGGCCGAAAATAACAGTAAAAACTGCACGGCGTTGGCTGCGATCAGACATCCAAGCAACAACGATATAGCTGATAGCTCCCAGTGCATAACAAGGGATCGTAAGAGCCTGGACCTGCGCAATACTCCAATCACCAAGACCTCGGATAATAGTAGGCAAGAAAGTCGAGTAACCATAGAGAATAACATCTCCGCCAAACTGACCAATGCAGAACAGCCAGATCTTCCAATCCTTCAGACCAGCATACACATCCTCCTTGTGCATCTGATCCGAAGACTTGGTATGTCCAATCTGCTGTCGCATACGAAGATCGATAAGCTCGCGTTCGTTGATGGTAAGGTAATGAGCAGAATCAGGCGTGTCGGCCAACCAGAACAAGATGGAGATGCCCAGGATCACGGTGGGAATGCCTTCAAGGATGATGATCCATCGCCAACCGCGTAACCCAGCAACGCCATCCATGTGCCCGATTCCGTAAGCGAGAAGTCCACCCATTGATCCGGCTATGGCAGCTGACACGAAGAGGTAGCCGATTCGGAGGGCGTATTCGCGCTTTGTGTAGAACATGGTGAGGTAGATTGTTAGACCGGGGAATAGACCGCCTTCGAGGGCACCGAGGATGACGCGACAGGCTACCAAGCTCTTGTAGTCCTGTACAATGCCTGTCAAAGTGGCTACAATTCCCCAAGCAGTCGTGATGAATGCGATCCAGCGCGATGGGGTGAATTTCTTGATGACCAAGTTCGAAGGCAGCTCGGAGAGAATGTACGTGACGAACAGAACCGAGACTGCAATTTGGTACTGGTCGCCAGTGAGACCAAGGTCTTCTTCCATGCCGTAAAGTCGAGCGTTGCCAATGTTGACGCGATCTAAGAAACTGAGAAGGTAGAGAAGCATGACGGGAGGGACAATCCACCTGTCGAGCTTGCGAAGGAGAGCCTTTTCGGCTGCTGGGTCGATGTAAATGTCATCCTGGGCAGTACGCTGCTGCTCCTCAATCTCCTTGTCAGGAAGAGTATCAGAGCATGCTGCATCAGTCTTTGAAGCCATGATTGCAGAAGATGAAGAAAAAAAAAGGGTGATGGGAGGGTGTGGGAAAATGTCAAAACAGAGAGTCGGGTCATGGACCATTTATGGGCCTCGTTTACTCCGCAATACCCCGGATCTTGAAAAGATAGTGAGGGGGGGAATCTTGTGGTCTGGAGATATCACCACATTGTCCACGGTGACACGCAGGGATAAGACCGGGATTGCTCCCGTGCTTTCTCGGGGACCTGCCTTGTCGGGTGTGGAGAGGGTCCGGTCCGTGAGGGGTTTGCCGGATGACATGAATCAGTAGCAACCGGTATTTTCTACGTTGCCGATCATGTCAAGGCAAGGGTTTGACGTCACTGGCTGAGTCTCACAAGGGTTTTCTCCGCCCAGTGGAATCCTTCTCGAAACTGGTCAGGTGTTGCGTTTCACGCGAGTCATTTAGACTACAAACCCTGGTAGATACGGGATATATCTCATAACAACCCCGATAACAAACATATGATTTCTGTATCTCGGACCCTTGTTTTGGTTCCCCATTGTTTAGATAGGCGATAGGTATAAGCGAGGATTATCGGTAAACTTTGTGGCAACTTTGAACTTGCCGACCGATATTACCGTAGTATCATGTTACGTTATCGACTAGGCTATTTGTAGTAGGTATTCCGTAACTGGTTGATAGCCGGCCGATCAAGGAGCATAGTAGGACAGTGTAATTGCAGGGACAGCTTCATTTGCTTGTCAATCATTGCAGTCGTTGCGTACTATCGTCATCTAATTCAAGGGCTCTCTACGCTCCAAACTGAAACTGCTCTTCAATCTCAGAGGCAAAGTCTTTCCAGGTGCCGTTTTCTGAGAAGAGAGCATCTAACCACTGTACCTGGTTCCCATCTAAAAAGCTACCAAGAAGAGGATTACCGAGAACGTCGACGTTCGCATAGTTTATGATACCCAAATCTCCTCCTGCACTGGTCGGCATGTTCATGGTCGCTTGAAAGGAATGCCCTGGATCTATCGCTGCAGCTGGTGTCGTATCCGCTTGACCAGCAAGCGGAAGCTTCTCGATGCACACGGGGTCTAATCGACCAGAGGCTCTCAGGTTCGAGACACCTGCCTGGATTTGTGATAGTCTCTCGCAGAAATCGACGGCAGGAATGTTCCCGTCGGTCTTTAACGATCGAAGCACGCTCAACAGGGTCTCAAGATGATCTGAGTTGACAGCCGTTGGCTTCATGACAGCCGACATGATCAGAATCATGGCTGCTGAAAAGATATGATGTGCATCCCAATACCCAAAAGTCGCCATTGAACCATCAAGAAAGAGGCCTTCGACGATCCGACTTGACGCTTGGGCTGCATTCACACAGCTTTCTGCCAAAGCCAAGGTGATAGACGAGACGGTTTGACGCGGCGGCACGTCCTCTCGCACCTTGGAACCCAGCTGAAACTGCATCTTGAAGAGATGTAAAAGGACAGGGCGTGTTGTTTGGATGATGCATTGGTTGTACGCAAGGTGCAAACTTGCAACAGGTCGAGGAGTGCCTCGTTCTTTGATTCGCATTTCAGGTGGCAGCTCGTCATTCCATGCTCGAAGTTGCTTAAGAATGCCGTGTACTTGATGGATATAGAGTCCGTTCGTAGCTTTCGGTATACCGTAGATATGTGTCACTGGGCAAGCCAAGTTAGTATGAGTAAACAAGCTGGATATGATAACTCACAGATGTTTCCGATAATCCGGGCGAGCTTAATGTTGATAATGAGGTTCTGAGGATCCAGAAATTCTGCCATCTCTTCCCTTGTCAGACCGTCCATACTCGGCATCTCGACGTCAATGTCCTCGTCTCTGACTGTGATGGGTTGACCAAGCTTCGAGGCCGAAAATCGGTCAAAGAAGTAAAGTACCCACCACGTCCGTCGTCGACTTTCTCGTTCGACTGGTGTCAGAGTTGTATGTCTTGAGGCGGATCGGTGCATGCCTAAACTCTGAGCAAGCCTCATGGCAATGCCACTATAACAGTATGCGGTTCTAATTCGACCGAGAATATTGGACGCCCATGCCTAGGCATACGGTTAGCAGGGTGACAATAATCGGACCTTGTCCCTTACCAATAGTGTCAAGATCTCGACTTGCATCAACGAGGGCTCTTCGTAGGCGTCTTGATTCTCTTGAAGCAAGTTTACTGCTCGCACATAATAGTCTGTGCCGGGCACTCTGTTGTTATCACCGACACCTCTTCTATGTGTGTAGATCTCCCCTAGAGCCATCAAAGCGTAGAACTTGCATAGCCATAATGTTGATGGCATCAGTTCCCTTCGATAGACAGCATCGATCTCTCTCATGAAGGTGACTTCCAGGAAGAGTGGATGGTAATTGCCAATGAAGCGTCGAGCAACGTTCAAGAGTAACTTGACGTGCATCCGCTCAGGGAACTCGGGGCCTTCTTCAGCAGACATTTGGCCATGTGTATTCAGACGATAGTAGTTGGATAGGCCGGCCGTGGATGGTGTATATGTGTCATCAAGACATGACATGAGTCGGTTACTAAAGGCAGCACATGATGCTTCCCCGATGAAGCCTGGCTCTGATGAGCGTTCGTGAACAGGCTTTTCTGGTTGTCGATCGAATAGGGGGTTGAATAGGTTGCTCTCTTCTTTTGACAGCGAAGGAGGTTCGTCCTCAGTCTCGTTATCGTCGAAGGGGGTGTTGAAGCTTTGCTCGCTCTCTGGTGTTGGGTTCTGGGTAACTGCACGTAACCGCTTGCTGTCTGCCTCGAGCTTCTTCAGGTAGCTATATTAGGGTATTCAGATGAGAACATGGAGTTTGAAGCATTCCTAGAGCACACACCTTTCGGAGATTGTAACCTTTCGCTCCCTGGCAGGAAATTGACACTCGTTAACCCTGCCGGTACTCACGCACGACTGACACGGCTGGGTCCCTGAGCATTTGATCTTTTGAGTATGACATCTATGACATCTGCAGTGAATCTCAGTTAGAATATCTTGTACGTAACTGGCGAGAAGTGGGCAACTCACGCTGCCAGCAGTCTTCTTGGTCGTCTGGTGGTCTGAACGCTCATCCTGGAATGCGTAACAAACTGGGGTGGATTCCGTTCGTATGCCTGGTCAACCCACAGGTTATGGAACAGGACTCGGTCTTCCGGAGAATGCGGGTCCGACGCTGTCTTGAGTCTGGGGTAATCGGCCTGGCGTCGAGTCGAGTTGCCGGTTGGTGAGCTTCGAGAGCCGAGGACGGAGGTGGAGACGACGGCAAGTGTCACATTACCGAGTGGGTCAACCGGCAATCTTAACTTTGCCGATGAGTAAGCTTCCAACCGACCAATGCCGTTTGCGGGAGACCAAGCCAAGGATCGCATCACGGAGTTCCCCCACAACATTGAGGCTTCATCATTGCCCCGAGGGTTGATATAATACACCATGGAGGCATACAAGCTCCAGATAATCCTACATCTTCTTCTTCATCCTAGTCATTCTCCCCCACCCTAAACCTTTTTGTCCTACTCTTCCTCCTCCACATCCTCTTTCACAATGGCAACTCAAGGCATTCGTATCGCCATCGACCGTGGTGGCACCTTTACAGATGCCTGGGCAGAGGTTCCTGGGCGGAGCGAACACATCGTCTTCAAAATTCTCTCAGTATGTCCAGATGAGTACGACGACGCGCCGACAGAATGCATCAGACAAATTCTCGAGATTGCCTTGGAAAAGTCCATACCCAAGGGATCCTTGCTAGATCTCGAACCCATCGAGTCGATTCGCATGGGAACAACAGTCGCCACAAATGCTCTCTTGGAAAGAAAGGGAGATCGAGTCGCTTTCCTTGCCACAAAGGGCTTCCGAGATATCCTCCTTATTGGAAACCAGACCAGACCAGACCTATTCGACCTTGCTGTCCGAAGATTAGAGCAACTCTACGAGACAGTGGTTGAGATTGATGAGCGAGTTACTATTGAAGGCGCTAGCGAAGCACCGGAGACCGCACCAATCGATGTTGCATCAGATCCAGCCCTTGTTATGGGCCAGACCGGAGAAGTTGTCAGGATCATGAAGAAGCCAGATCTCGCCGCTGTGCGAGCCGATCTTGAGAAGCTCAAGGCCCAAGGCTTCAAGAATGTTGCCATCGGCCTCATGCATTCATACACCTACCCTGAGCACGAACTCCAAGTCAAGAACCTCGCAGAAGAGATGGGCTTCAAGGTCTCTGCCTCTTCTGTTCTCCAGTCCATGGCCAAGTATGTGCCTCGAAGTCAATCTGCCGTTGCAGATGCATATCTTACACCCATGACCATGGCCTATCTTGATGGCTTCCGCAAGAACTTCAAGGGTCAGTTGGAGGATGAGAGCGCGAACAAGCTTCTTATCTGCCAGTCTGATGGTGGCTTGACGAGTTGGTCCAAGTTTACTGGTTTGAGGGGCGTGTTAAGTGGTCCTGCTGGAGGTGTTGTCGGCTTGTCGAGGACATGCTACGATGATGCTGATGGCACACCAGTGCTGGGCTTTGATATGGTATGTGAAGCCCTCTATTCACAGCTTTTCTTTCTTGGTTCTAATCATTTTTTCAGGGCGGTACAAGCACAGACGTTGCCAGATACTCCGGTGCCCTCGAGCACATTTTTGAGAGCACTATTGCCGAAGTCACGATCCAAACTCCCCAACTCGATATCAACACTGTTGCTGCTGGTGGCGGTTCTATCCTGGCTTGGGAGGGCGGTCTCCTCAAGGTCGGTCCTAGTAGTGCTGGCGCGAACCCAGGACCTGCATGTTACGGAAGAGGAGGTCCCTTGACTGTGACTGACGCCAACTTCCTCCTCGGTCGAATTATCCCCGACTTCTTCCCCCGAAGACTGGATCTCGATATTGTCAAGTCCAAGTTTGCCGCTCTGACGGATATCGTCAACCTCGAGAAGGATGGTGGTGAGCCTTTCACCTCGGAGACCCTGGCTCTCGGCTTCCTCGCTATTGCGAATGCTACAATGACCCGACCTATTCGAACTCTCAGCGAAGGCCGCGGATATGGAGCGGCGAGCCACAACCTTGGTTGCTTTGGCGGTGCCGGTGGACAACATGCGGTCTTTATCGCCCGTGATCTTGGTATCAAGCGGGCCATCATCCCCTGCTACTCCAGTATCTTGTCCGCGTACGGAATGGCCCTGGCCGATGTCGTGGTCGAAAACCAAGAACCTTCCGCCATCACTTTCTCGGCGGAGGTTGTTCCTGAGGTCAAGGCCAGACTCGAATCGCTTTCCTCTCAAGGAGCGAAGGGTCTTGTATCTCAAGGGTTTGACGCCAAGTCAACCGAGCATGAGTATTTTCTCAACATGAGATACAAGGGAAGTGATACATCTCTGATGATTCCCGTGTCTTCCTGCGTGGAAGATGCCGGCCAAGCTTTTACTGCTAGACATACGCAAGAGTTTGGTTTCTCTCAGTCCCGAGACATCTTGATCGATGATGTTCGTGTCCGAAGTGTGGGCAAGTCTCGCGTGCTCAACATCTCCAGTCCATTCGCCGAGCTCAAGAAGTACAACTCTGACGGCTTGACTCCTGTGCCCACTCCAATTTTCTCTCGAAAGATCTTTTTCGAGAAGCATGGTTGGACACAGACAAGTGTCTATGAGCTCAAGTCGATCAGCGCTGGTGTTCACATCACTGGTCCTGCCATGATCATCGATAAGACGCAGACCATCGTTGTGGATCATCTGAGCAAGGCTGTTGTGCTTCCTGAGCATGTTGTCCTTGAGGTCGACAAGGCTGATCAGCAGAGTGTCACCACCCAGACTGTTGATCCCGTGCAGCTCAGTGTGTTTGGCCACCGCTTCATGACAGTTGCGGAGCAGATGGGACACACGATGGAAAAGACATCCATTTCAGTCAACATCAAGGAACGACTGGACTACTCGTGTGCGATCTTCTCGGCAGACGGAGGCCTCGTTGCCAATGCTCCCCATGTTCCCAGCCACCTTGGATCCATGAGCACAGCCATCGCCTACCAAGCACAGCGATACAAGGCTGGTGAGCTGAAGCCTGGCGATGTCATCATCAGCAACCATCCCACAGCTGGCGGTACACATCTGCCGGATATCACTACCATCACTCCAGTTTTTGATGATGAGGAGAACCCCAAGGAGATCATCTTCTTTGTCGCCAACCGTGGTCACCACGCCGATATCGGCGGTATTGTTCCCGGTTCTATGCCACCGAACTCGACTGAGCTGTGGCAGGAGGGTGCTGCCATCGAGTCGTTCAAGATGATTGACCAGGGCGTATTTGATGAGGCTGGTCTCATCAAGCGTCTGTACGATGAGCCTGCTTCCTACCCCGGCTGCAGTGGAACACGTACTCTGAACGAGAACATTGCCGATCTCAAGGCCGCTGTTGCTTCCAACCAAAAGGGTATCGAACTGATTCGTTCTCTGATCAAAGAGTTTACCTGGCCTGTTGTGCAGCTTTACATGCATGCTATCCAGGACAATGCTGCTCAGTCGGTCCGTGATCTGCTTAAGCAGTTCGCCGTCAAGCACGAAGGTGGTGTTCTTGAGGCGACCGAGTACAACGACGATGGCATTCCGTTCAAGCTCAAGGTCACTATTGACAAGGACACTGGTGAGGCTGTTTTCGACTTTACTGGTACAGGACCTGAGCATTCGGGTAACCTCAACGCTCCTCCTACTTGCTCGTACTCCGTCATCATGGTAAGTTTCGCTTCACTGTCTTAAGGCTATTGGTCGCTAACACTTTTGACAGTACTGCCTTCGATCTATGATCTCTACAGATATCCCTCTCAACCAAGGCTGCCTTAAGCCTATCAAGGTTGTCTGCCCCGAGAACACCATCCTGTCTCCATCGCCAACTGCCGGTACTGTCGGTTGCACGACCGAGACATCTCAGAAGGTCGCCGATCTCGTCCTCCGCGCCTTCAACGCTGCAGCTGCCTCTCAAGGTACCATGAACAACCTCAGCTTCGGCTGCGGTGGCACCGACCCCGTCACTGGGGAGGTGACTAAGGGTTTCGGATACTACGAGACCATCTGTGGTGGTGCTGGAGCTGGTCAAGGATGGCATGGTGCAAGTGCCGTTCACACACACATGACCAACACACGCATCACAGATCCAGAGATCTTAGAGAAGCGATATCCCGTGATTCTCCACGAGTTTTCAATTCGCAAGGGAAGCGGTGGTGCTGGTCAGTGGCGAGGTGGTGATGGATGCATTCGGGATATGGAATTCCGCATGCCCCTTCAAGTTTCCGTCCTCACAGATCGAAGAGTCACCGCACCATACGGACTCGAAGGTGGAGAAGATGGCCAGCGGGGTCAAAACATCTGGGTCCGCAAGGATCCCGTCACTGGCGCGACAAGACAAGTTTCACTTGGACCGCGCAAGACGTCGCATTTCGGGGTTGGAGATCGTGTCATTATCATGACACCTGGAGGAGGTGGTTTCGGCCCTGTGCCTTCAAAAAACGAAGTTAAGGCACCTCAACCGTTGGGTACTGGCTTTGAGATCAAGGAGCGAGACGCAAGGTCGTTGTTGACGAATGGGTCGTTGGGTGTGAGGCATAGCATTGCCACTGGTAATTAGGTAGTTATGGGGTAAATTGCCGTATTGCATAAATTAAATTAGTTAAATCTGTTAAATCAGTTGCCTCTATACCGGGAAGCGAGCCCATGATTGCTTTATGCACCGTTACGCGAAAAGTAGAACATTCGAACGCAATCCAACTGAGTACGTACTTATAGACTTGAGTCCCTTGAGAATATATCAGTCCCTGTCTCCCTCGAATACAAGAACTCCTTGTGCGAATAGGACGGGCATTCTCGCGTTAATGACTAGCAGAACCTCGTAACAGTCGGGGCTTATTCCTCTGTTATCTATTAACACAACGTGGACCATACGTGTGATTACGCTCACATTCGTCTAGGTACGATCCATTTAATATAGTTAATAAAGAATAGTCCTAAAATAGTCCTCTAGGAAAACGTATAATTTATAAAACTCATTATAAAACTCCTTACATTTTTAGAAGAGCTTCTTAGAGGGTTATTATGCGCCTACCCTAAACTGTCGCGAGGAGTCTTGGAGTCACGTTCATCCAATTGGCTTGGCGGGGAAAACGAGGAGGAATTCATAACCCTCAGGCAGATTTCCCAGTGGCCAACGATCGTGACTCATGGCGATGTTCAGCGCATCATCAGGTTCCCCGTGGTCGACAAAGAATTTGGTGTCGGCGCCAGAAACAAGAGACTCTGAATCACTGCCGAATAGAGAGCCCTTGACAACGGCAGTTGCGACATACTCGATTAGCGAAGACTTTAATATCTCTTGGGCGTGTTGACGAGTAAAGTCAAGAGGTGGGTTCATGATGGACTCTGTTAGGCGTCATTAACAACTGTGTTTAAGTTGAGCGAGTTCACTTACCGCCAAAACTGGTGGCCGCCGCCATACATGCGAATGAGTGCGAACTCAAGATGCCATATACGTCGTCAGACTCGACCCTGGCCAGTCGTAGCAAAGCAGTCGCGATGCCTTGGTTACGATATTCCCTATGAACCACCAGCTGCGTCACCCAACAAACACGTTTCCCATCCCAGTCCCATCGACTTGTGATAACATGGCCCACAAGCCGACCTTCCGAAAGGGCTCTGGTGTAGTAGCAGTCGGCATGCTCAGGTAAGTACTGATCTTGCAGCCGCTTCGGGGTGACCCTGACACGCTTCCCTGTAGTAAACATTAGGAAGTTGGCCTTGGAAGGATGTGGGGCATGAAAGCTTACCGGACAGTTTTGCGCCATTGCCCCAGATGCCGTAGTGCTCACTGAACAGCGTGGCAGCGGCATGTAGCATCTCGTTCGTCACGTCCTTCTGGGGGAAGGTTTGGAATGAGAGAGACATTTTGATAGGATCTTTCTTACCAAGACGAAGGCTTTTGAGGAGCAAGTGAGCAAACACACAGAAAGAGATGGAGGAGACGGGGTGTTGTGGAAGAGTCACGTCTTGGGAGAATTTAAACATTTTCGCAAGGCGTAACCGTGCATGCCGCCTCCCCCAACACATTTTAGAGTCATCGCTGCCAACATGCAAGACGCACGTGTTCGTTTAAGCTAGGCGGGGCTTTGCTTTTAATAGATGCGGTCTATTTGAGCAAAGAAAAAAAAATATAAAAAGGCTTAATGTATTTTCCTAAGGATATTATATTTATCATATAAGATTACCTTTGTTGAAGGTAAAGCTTCCATGAAATTCGATATCTAAAACCCTTGTTGTCGGCTTCGCTCCTTGGCTCGGTGTGGACGGTGACCAACCAGCTGTCGCCGTTAGCCGGCTGTGAGGCGCGGCTGTGAACTTGACTTGCAGCGAGAGCCTGATCCGCGACCGCGAAAGCTCTTCTTATTTCTCCCTCTCTTGGTGTATGAATACTAGCTGTCGTCAACATGTCTCGATGGCATGCTTCTTGGTGTGACTCGCCTCAAGTCATTGTCGAGAAGGATCTCCCATCTTGCAAGGCCTGCGGGGCGGTGCCAGACCTAGAGTCGCTCGCTACCGCACAACGGCGCCTCAGCACTTTCCCACCAATTCCACCCGATGAGCCCGTAGGGGAATTTGGTCTTTATTGGCCTCCTGATGTTCCATACGAACGGCATCGGACTGGCCGTCGCCATGAGGGTAAGTACAGGCGAGGAATGTGAGGATGGAGACGCAGAAGCTGACACTGACATTTAATCACGCAAGAACGTCAACCTAGCGAACATAAGCAGCCCAAGCCCTTCAGACCATCGCCGATATACAAACGACGCCTAGCCCCTGATGAGATTCGTCTCCTAAGTCTTGACCGGGCCACGACAGCTTCATATCCCTTGCACGTAAATCTAGAGATTCATGATCAGCGTCAATGCCCCATCTACGAGACAGTCTCTTACACATGGGGTGGAGAAGATGATGATAACTCCAAGAGCCGCCCTATCTTTGTTGGCCTCTACTAGGATATTCTCTTCCAGACAAAGAACTGCTAAGATATGGTGCAGTTCCTTCGCCCTTGGGGTGGAGTGAAGAGGGTATGGGTCGACGCCATCTGCATCAATCAGGGAGATAAAGAGGAGCGCAACGCCCAGGTTTCAAAGATGGCGAGCATCTATCTTGGAAGTCGTCGCGTTACCGTGTACCTTGGGAAAGACCTGGTTCATCTGACGCGGCCTGACGAGTATCCCGTCAGACACAAGTTGGAGGATGCAGTTCTGCCGCACGCCGACAATCACCAGGCCGAGGAAGCTGGCTTCTACAAGTTACTGGGTAGGAGGTACTTTGGGCGTATCTGGATCATCCAGGAGCTTATTCTCCCCAAACAAGTCGTCATTCCAGTGGAAGACGGTGAATGGTGGGCAGACCGCCTCACTGGCTCCTCGCTTCCCTCTTGGTTGCAGGAGAACTCGCCAGTACCATGGATCGAGAACATTGCTCAGGGTGGTCTTACCGGTAAAGACATCTACGAACTAGTCAGGGTCACATGGAGCTCCAAGGCATCAGACCCAAGAGACCGGGTGTTTGGCGTCCTGGCTCTTCAGAAAAGCAGCGCCCTCCGGCCAGACTACTCTTTATCACGCCTCCACGTCTTCATGGGACTATTCGCCCACTCTCTGATCACGCTGAAGCACCTCGAAGTTCTCTCCAGCGCGTCAGGCTTCTCCACACCTGTGGGCTTTCCGTCTTGGATGCCGGACTGGAAGAGCTCCGCCTTTCAGTCGACTGGTTCGGTAGCCAGTGATCGAGATGCAGCAACACACCTCTTTCGATCCTGGAAGAGGAAGAATATATCAACGCCACCGTCGACACAACCGCAATTTGACGAGATTTTCAACCAAAGAAAGACGGTTTTCCAATTCACTACTCAATGGAAACGTGCGAGGGAAAACGGCGAGCTGATGGAGGATAGACGGATCCGCGACATCGAATGGAGCCAGAAGGTCCCGAGTAAATACTTCACCGAAATGTTGACGGAGGAGGAGATATATATACTAAAACAACGGCCCTGGTATCGCAAAACTACCGTCGACTCAGCTACTGGGAACTTGAAGATCAACTTGACTCACCTCGTCGGATTCGCTTCCAAACCTATCAAGGTGGGAAAGAATGAGGTCATGTCTGTCTTCCAAGTCGAAGCTATCGGGGCAGATGCTTCCATGTATCTGGCGACAGATGTACCTCTTGACAAACTCGTCAAACCGGGCAAAGATCATCTTTTCCTCCTCGACGACGGGAGTGAGACCTCCTTTATCTTTCTCATCCTGAGAGACGCCGGAAACAAGGGGATCTTGCCAATGTTCAAACTCATAGGTTGCTGCTACCAACTTTACTTTCATGCCTATGCCGACACCTGGTTTCGGGAATCTGCTGGCTACCTCTACGATTCAGACTCGGACGGTGATCCAAGGCGTGTCATTGGGGGGTCTATACGGCGAGGGGACAATGCATTGTTTCTTCACGACCTTCGGAATCGGAAACTGAGCACGCGTGACGAACCTTGGATCAGGCAGCCCATCTTGAAGCGTCAGGACGAGCCACTCTTGAATGCCCTGTTGATCGGCGTCGATAATCAATACTCCATTTCTGTCATCTGTGTTGGTCTTCTCAACGACCAGAGACGAACTGTGCCAGCAGCTTTCCTCGAAGCGTACAGCAGCTGCGTTGATGGGCGTTTCCATCCGGTTGTGAGCGGAGATCACATCGAGCTTACAATACAACCCAAAGACTGGCAACGGATCGGCAAGTCGGAGTCTTCTCCGGAAACATTCCGATTCTACAGTGAAATGAGGTATAGCACTACAGAGGAGTGGAAGAGTTCGCGAAGGCTTCGGTTCCCCTTCATCAGAAAGGGGGGGCGCCCAATTCACCTTCGAGCTTCAAAGGTGGAGCTGATGGACGCGATAGAGAAGACGGCGTCGTTTTCCGCCTTTCAGTCTTTGGATGAGACGGAACGGTTTGGGTTGGAAGATGTGCTGGTGAGGTGGGGGGAGGGGATGGGAAAGGAGGTGCTTCGTCCAAACTGGCCATATGATATTGTGGAGGGGTTTGATATGGATGGGACTATGATGACTGTTTGCATTATGTAGGAGTAGATTTTACTATGTTAGCATTGAGATATGGTGCTATGATGTGTTGGAAATGTGTTCTTTATTTTAGTTGAAGCCCGGCCCTTGATGGGATAACTGAGCCAGAAGATTAAGAAGCCTTTACGGAGCCATTTCCCACTATCTCAACCAGACTGCCTGCTTTTCCATTCCACAGGGGAGCCACGGCGGATAAAGCCTCTTCTTCTAGAATATCACCTGCTTGACTCAGTATGCCCCCAAAGGAACTCTAGGTGGTCTATGAGTTATGGTAGCTGCTTAGCTACTCGCTTAGGTTCTTAAGTCCAGAGTTAGATATGTAGCGGTGTTCAGAAAATAAAAATTAAGCCGCCGCATTTGCGAGGACAACAAGTGATTATATTTACTAAGTAGACACCCTGTTGCTCTATACTTTAGACAATCTTTAAGGTTTGTTTCGGGATCGTTTGCACTTGTTTAGGCCTATAAGCTCCTCTGAACAGTCCCACTCGCCTCCAGTTTCCATCGGGAAGCATTTCCAGAGCGAGACCATAGGTGCCATCAATCCCCAACCTCTTACAATCCGCCACCGCAAGCAAGATCAAGTCTGTCCGCTCGTCAAGACTTTCATTCGTGTCTGGAAAAAAGTGCAGTGGGCCGAACCTCCTCGCCGGAAGTATTGGCCCTTGCAATACGACAAACCCACCTTGTACCGCTCCAACCAGGTGATTATTTGCCGTCTTCACCGAAATCCTTTTCACCTGAGCAAGCCTTCCAAGTTCTCGACTATCCATAAAGTATTCGACAGCGCCATTCACTGATGCCCATGACCAAGAAGGGGCGCGATAATCGTGAGGACGTGGGGAGGTTTGACCACAAGCTCTCCAGAGCAATTCTCTGAGAAAGAAATCATGGATACCTCTATTCCAAAGGCCAGCTAGATATCTGGCTGGCATTTCCTTGGGCAACTTTCGTGCCAAAACGGACACGACTCCAGACAGTGCTGTTAGCCTATCGTCCTCGTTGGTGAGATCTCTCGCAGTAAAATTCTCCACTATGTTGGCCCAGTAGTACCAAGCAGGGTCCGGGGGAATCATCAAGTCTCGTCTCTTCATCCTGAAACGGTCGAGGGATTTGACTTCGTCGTTTAGTGGATCAAGGTAACGCAAATTTCCGGAATGTTGGAAGCCTACATTGAATAGGCCTAGGAAAACGAATCCTTCCGTTAGAGAGTTGTCTCTTCAAAACCGTCATAGGCAGGCCCCGGACTTTTGTCCGTATATTCCGGGCAGAATCGCTTCCATAGAGAAACGGGTAACCACAGGGGTAGGTTTCGCAAGCTTCAATCTCGCAACATTGCCAGAATAGCTGCTCGTTGGTGAAAAGGACGGCTCTTGGTGCGAGGAGTTGTTCTTGGAGTACCCACCCTCTCGTTTCGAGAGGGAGAATGTCTTGTGATGGTTGAATAGTCAGGTAATATTGTCGACCGTGTTTCGCACCCAAATCTCCCCAATCGACCTTCAGCGATTTGAGGCGACTGGAATCCCTGTTACGAAACAAGCCGTCCTCTGAAACCATGGCCAGGATGTTGCAATGGGATTCTTGATAGACCCGGCCCATCTGGGCGGATTCCATGACCCAGTCATCCCTGCAGTCTTGAAGAATGCAGAGACTATCAATCCAGAGGTACCGAACCTCCATGAATCGAGTGACCCCTATGGCATCCTGGAACGTCTTGGGGAGTAATGATGGGTCAATTCGGGACTTGAGTTGTTCCACGTTTTGAGTAGTCAACTTGAAATCATTTCCGACGCCCCAGCGATGACTCAGAGTCATGTAGGGACCATGAATGTTGGCGTCGTTTGTCAGTACCAGTCTTGGGTACCGTTGCCTGTTATCAGCACCTATATCAATTAGGCGCGTTGGCTTCCAGGCCGTACTTCCAGGGCAGTATGTCTTATGCTTCTCCAGACATTGACCCAGCCAGTGCTTGGCTAGAGACAAAGACTGTAGGGACCCAGTGTTAGGGTGCGGTTCTTCAGTACAGACCAGTTTCTCGACATCTAGGTGAGCTTTAGCACATGATAACGTCACTATTTAACCATTGGTGACAATTGATAGATTTACCTTGAGCTGCTTCTAGTCTACAGGAAAACAGAGGCACTTCGTGACTCGGACCTGATGAGACGCTGGGAGCTGCCGAGAACGAAACAGAAACCAGTCTACCACTTCCCCTATCATCTTCGGATCCTGGGTCTTCATCAGGCACCACTTCGAAGGCAAAGTAAATGTGTGGACTTTTGCCGCTGAGATTTGAGCCTTGAATGCTGCGAACAAGCGCAATACATAAGCTGCATCCCTTCTTCGCTGATGTACAAATATCTGAATATAGGCCATACTGGAGACGCTTTACGTGTTGCCCGAAGTAGTGACCAGATAAGGTAAAGATGTCATCACAATGCTCGCAAAGCTTTACCCTAGGAGATTTAGCGCGGGAGATGGACAATGTGATGTGAGTTGCTGCGACGTTATCAACAGGATTTAAAGTCGCGCCGAAGGACCTTTGGGTGAGGGTAGGGCCAGCCTGAGTGCGGGGGATGTCAGGGCTGGTATGATTCATCGCTAGACCGGATCAAGACGAAAGAAAGCTACGGTAGCCCAGAAGACCTATCTCCGCTCTCGATCGTTCGCTCAAGGTTAGGTCGTGATGAGATGATGGACTGCAGCTCTCGGTATGGACTGGATGTGGAGGAAAGACGAGAGGGAGGCAGCCATGAGTGATACAGGGATAAACAGCCCGAACTTTCAAGTGTCAGCAACTGCAGAGTATAACAGGCAGCTAAGCCACGCCTCGGGCACCGGTCGTAGCTGTATGATTGGGCAGGCGCATATCTAAGCCACCTCTTTCAGTGACAGCCTTGATCTTGCCTCACCTTCCAGTTAGAGATCTGGTCTCCGCAATCCCCTCCTCTCCCCCATTGACATATCCACTCCCAGCCTCGACGACAATCCTACAGGCGTGGCCAACCGTCGTAAAGATCTTTTATTGTGTTCTTTGTTATAGTTAAAGCCCGGCCCTCGATGGGATAACTGAGCTAGAAGACTAATCTCATGAGGCTTTAGGCAATCATATATGTGACTAATAGACCACTGAACAAAATACCCAAAAGTAGGGGGGCACCGTTCTTGCGATACGGGAACCAAAGGTAGGTTCTTATAGCTGTATCACAGTAGGTGTCAATACACTAAACAAACATAATACATACAGTATTACTACCGCCGGTACCTGCCAAAGGCATACCCATGCCCTATCCACAGTGCCGTCACCAGTGTCGACAGACAACTAACAACTAGTAGCCATTTTATTAGTTCTTGAGTTATCCTTAGATACTCATCCGCATCATCGTAGTCCATGTCTCTTGGGCGGAGGTTCTCCACTGAGACAACTTCCACAGCAACCGGAACAGCCATCGCAGCCGAACCTGCTATCCAGGCTAAACAACTCAAGTGATTGGTCATCGCATCCACTGTTGGAGGGCCGAAGCCAAAGAAGAAGAGAAGGCAGGTGAGTGTTATCCCCAAGTCGATAATGCCGGTAAGTACGGGCATCCAAGGGACGAATATTAACCTAGTAGCATTGTCAATCTTGTGGTAGGAAGCCTTGTTCCTGTCTTTACTTACCAGTTAACTCCCGTGTTGAGGCGCAGTCGTAGCGCAAGACTAATTGCAATTCCACCCTGGGCAAATAGAAGAACTGTCGATAGCAAGGCGTATAGACGAGAATATCTTGCAGCCAAGTAACGCTGCTTGAAGCCTATATCATTGTATATCCTCTCTGCGCTGCTGCTTGACCCCGATCGATTTGATCTCGGGGATTCACCTATCTCTGGTGGCTCCTCAGGCCTTCTTGGGTCTTTGTAAGTCCACTGGCCGCTTTGCATATCCAAGAAGCAGATAGTTGCTCCCTTGCAGTTGTTACAGCTGTGATGCAACTCCTGCAGCCATCTAGGCTCAAGGGGCGGCAGGGACTCGCGTGGATCGAAACCCGTCCAGGTCTGGGTATTGTGGCAGACATAGTAATCTCTGCCATTTGAAGAGTACTTTTCCCATCCGGGAGGCAAGTCCCCTGACTTATCGACAAATTCTATCTTTGGTTGCTTCTTGCGCTGTGGATCTTTCCATGTTGTCTCTCCTGTTCGGTGGTTGACAAAGAAGAAGCGGTTGGCACGCCGGATCCAGATCTTTTCCCATTCTCTGAATATGTCGTCATCGAAGCCTTTTAGGTATGGTAGAGCAGGCTTGAGCCAGGTTGTGTATCGGTTGTTGTGATCTACATAGCATGTTTTCTTTGTTCCTTTGTCGACAAATTTGGTCCATCCTGTGCGGAATCGCGGGTCTCTCCAGATAGGTTTTGTATCAGAGACGTGTGTAAAGTATCTTCCACCGTCTTCGGTATTGTGCATTGTAAAGTCTGATGGAAGCTTCTCTTCATCGCGGGGCCAGGTGGTGCGTTTGCCCCATGGATAAGGCGGAGGCCAACTCCCTCCGCTTTGATGGAAGTTGCTGCTTCTGGAGGCTTCATCGGGGATTTCGCGACGTATCTGTTTCAGGTATAGCTTTCCAATTGGCCCATCGCCGATAGTTGCTTCGGTATCGACACCTGAATCCCCAAGAAGAACTTCATAGTGGAGAGATTCCATGCTAGTCTGGGGCTCATTGCGGAGATGCTCATCGCTTGTCGTTGTCTGGGCTGAATTCTTGACAACATGGACATCTTCGATCAGAAGGTAAACCGATGTGAGAAGTGTTGCCATGCAACTCAGAGGAATCGGCATGATGACGGTAGCAAAGTACCACCAGGTAAGTTTCCACTGATTGGCATCGCCCTCCCTGAAGAGCGAAGCAAACAGGGTGACAGCAGGAATAGCGCTAACCATGGCCAATACAGCATGCATAAGCAAAATCCCTTGTTGAGGAAGCATAGTCCCAGACATTGTTCCGCAAAAAAGGGTGGCAAAGGCAAAGGCCACAGAGAGCAAGATCGATGTCAAGCGCAGCTCAAGCCCTGGTCTGATCTCCCTGGCGAGGACGTTGAGAATGATGATGGGGATACAAAAAAGACTGTGCCAGGCGCATACTCCCACATGCCATTGTTGATATGGAGATCGAATCAACAGCCTCCAGAGGGGTAGTAGCCCTATAGACCAGATGTTGAAGCGCTCCATGGTTGAGAAGACTCAGGTCGAGGATTGTGCTGGAGAGATTTGAGAGACCAGAGAAGTCATCGATGGAAAGAAAGAATCCGGGACAACAGCTCCGACGTGAAATCAAGCTGAGAGGGATCTGCGACGCGTGCCAAGGATTTCTTGCAGGTAGGATCAACGCCACTGTTGGCATGATTGGATCTTGGCTGGGGGAGTAAGATGACGGGGGGTAACAAGCGCTTATTGTTGTCTTGTTCTGTGACGTTTCTTCTCTCACGCGACAACCTGATGAATCGAGAGAAGTCCATGTCAATCAATTTTCAACTCCCCATCCTCTTTAGCTTCCATCAACTACCCATCAATTTCCGCCAAAATGACACTCTGTAAAGCATGTGCAGAGCTCGATATCTGCAAGTTCAACATGGCAAGCAGCGTACCACCCTGGGCACGCAGTCTCGCCGATCTAGAACAGCAAAGCCTCAACGGATGTCGCTTCTGTACCCTTCTATGGGAGATGGCTTCAAGCATGCAAAAAGGTTTCCGAAGACAGGAATATGATCATATGACGCCGGCGAAGAAAGCCTTGCCCGACACATGCCGCTGGCTTCGACTCCACGTTAGAGGAACTGGTACAGACAAGGATAGGCCTCAGCTGAATACGGCTCATGTGATCTTGAGCAATGACAAGTTTGCGAGTTCGACTGTGGACCATATCAATGTTTTGATCACGGAGGAGTTTACTGATTACGAAATATGTCTTGTCGCAGATGATGGTGAGTCTTGGCCCGCCTTTCCCGGAAGTCTGAAGCCTTGAGCTGACGAGTTATTTTGTCCAGAGAGCCGAGCATTTCAGAGTGGAATGCTAGGAGGGAGATATCTGGGCACCGATAGAGATACTCCTGAGTTTTACGAGATGCTAAGTCAGTGGCTGGACCAATGCATGAACGGTGGTCGGGCACATACAGCATGCACCAAGTTGACGTCGGGAGACGCACGTCCAAAGCCATCCGAATCGCCTCTTCCAACACGGTGCGTCAAGGTGACAGAGAATCACGTCTGCCTAGAAGACACGAGTGGTAAAAAGGGCAAGTATATCACGCTGAGCCACAGGTGGCACGACAACACGGCGGCATGCAATACTACCGTCTCGAACCTCAACGATCGCCTGAAGGAAGTGAAAGTGGACAAATTTACTCCCACTTTCCAAGATGCCATAGCAGTTGCTCGAGGCCTCGGTATCCCTTACATCTGGATCGATAGCCTCTGCATCATTCAGAGCGGTGACAACGGTGAAGATTGGAAAGAACAGGCAACAAAGATGGGAGACTACTATCAGCATTCACTCTTCACCATCTGCGCAATCAGTGGAGCTGAAGATTATGGTTTCTTGGAGATGAAGAGCCCGGGCATTGAGTCCATTGCACAGTTACCGTTCTTTGAAGGGGGCAAACGTGCTGGCCACATGTATGCCTATCGACGACCTCTGAAGGCTGAGAGATTGTTCTCTCGTGATGTGGACCAGAGCAACTTGATGTCTCGAGGCTGGGGTGAGTTTCCTTCCTTAGACTTGAAGTTCGCTACTCACAGATCTAGTCTTCCAAGAACACATGCTCTCCCGTCGCATCGTGTACTTCACTGACTCGGAAACATTCGCAGAGTGCGCTTCATCCACCCCCAAAACTATCCCTAGCAACCAACAACTCCCTGGATCCAGCATAAATGCTCGAAACCTCCCAGACCTAAACTTCAGTATCGGCAAGTTTGGCATGGCCCTCAACCGTACCCTGAAAGTCGATCTAGAAGCGCGCAAAACATCACCCTATCATAGCTGGTACACCATTGTTGCTGGATACTCGAGTACGGACCTCACGTTCCCCAGCAAGGACCATCTCGTGGCCATATCTGGCGTCGCTAGTGAGTTCGACAAGGTTATCAAAGCTTCGTGGCAACGTAAAAAGCAAGAAAAGTTGATTACCAGATCAATGGCTCGAAGGGGCAAGAAGTACGTCCCTCCTGTTTCGACCTATGTATTTGGTCTTTGGAGCGGGGATTTGCATCATGGTCTGCTCTGGAGATCTAGAGCACCTCAGGCGTCTGCTTGCACCTGCAGCGCTCCCTCGTGGTCTTGGCTATCTCTCTGCAGTCCTGTGGTGTGGTTCACTCGTCACTTTGGAACAGAAAAGGCGCTCCAGATTATACGAACACCAGTACATACGCCTGGTGATCCAAACGCTCTCAAAAATAGGGCACTTCATCTGAACGGGAGGCTTGTCAAGGTGGTCGTCAAAGGCGCAGAAGAAAGCCCACAAAATATCAGAGAGATGAGAGTTGAGCAACTGTTTGAGACTTGGAGAGCCCGGGAGATGACAGGTGAGATGGCTCGCGAGCCTCAAAATGTTATCAAGGGGAAGCTCAAGAGCGCACGGTTTGACGAGATTTACTATGCCGTCCACTCGAAGGCTCGTCTAGATGATGTAGCAGGCTGGGCATCACTGGACGAGCCACAGCATTATGGCGGAGGGGACTGTGTGGACATATTTAAAGGCGAGGTGATTGCGTGTCATGTCACCACGCGGCATAATGTGAGATCCAGGAGGTTGAGCAAGTTTGAGGTCCAGGCGCCTTTGTTCCGTGGCCGGAACAGGGGAAAGGTCTATGATGTTTTATTTCTGAGAGAGATTGACAAGAATTTTTATCAAAGGATTGGGGTCGGGAGTATCTTTGACACTGATCTCATGAAGGAATTTGTAAAGGGAGGCAAGAGTCGGTTTAAACTTGTCTAGGTAGACAGAGTAAAGGGATTCATAGAGCAAACCACCTCAGTTGATGGTAGGATATTATGCTGCGTTAGCATTAGAATATGATGCTAGTGTTCTTTGTTATAGTTGAAGCCCGGCACTAGACTGGGTAACTGAGCTAGAAGATGGTAGGATATTATGATATTTCCGCGGGCCCGCTCGAATCCGACACACTAGGCTACAACAACATGTGATAGTCGTCTGCGTAATGCATGGCGTAACTAACTAACCAGGTCCTAGTCCTTTTTCGTAGGCTTGCATGCCTTTGGTGTCTGATCACGGAGTTAGGTCCAACAAAAGGCTTATGGTATGGCCGCCACCAGGTGAAAGCAACAGCCCAACAGTAGCATCGTCGTAGCCACCAAAGAGGCTCAGAAGGCTGCCAATAAAGGCAGTGCAGCTTACAGGTAGCCCAAAGGAAGCTGATGGCGCCTTCACGTGTACTATTTTTTCAGGGTCTAGGCCGTTTGTATTTACACTTTCCACGAAGTTGTCTTAAGCCACTCCGGATTAGGCTGTCTCTAGCCTATTTCTTCAACACTAGTAATAACCATATATGTTTACCCGGCCTCTTCTTCTTTTCAGTCGAACAAAGCTCCGTGCTTGTCACCTGCTTCGTCAGTTCGCCGGATATACTTCTTTGCGAGGAGCCCCCGTCTTAGCAACCCATCACCCCTTGTCCCTTCGAACCGGCCTGTATCGCTAGAAGCACGAACAGGAATCTCATCCAGCTCCCGCGTCTATTCTTCAGGACGCCGCCGTTATGGCCAGTGAATGGGATGCAAGCTCGATCTCGGCTGTAGTGGCCCTAGTTCTTGCAGTATTTGCCCTCATAGTCGCTGTCGCTCAAGCATTGCAGCAGTACTTATACACTGGTCAGCTCATCCGCCTCTGCGATAGTGTCGTGTTCGGCCCGCTCCCTGGCCAGGGACGCCGTATCTGGCAACTCTCCCAGTTTCGCTTCCGTGTCGTGTATTCTATCCCTCAAATCAGTCTCCCAGCCGATCTGTGGCCTGGACAGAGCCCTCATATCAAGTCTTACGCCATCGGGCAGGACACTCTCCCTGACCTCGATCCAGTCCCTATCGACTTATCATCGAGCATCTCTATCTCGTCGGACTCCTCAACCGATGATACGACCATCCGAAGGCGACGTACCAGTACGACAGACTGCGAAGCCCCGTCTGCGGACGTGGACAGTGAATCTGGGGGTCAATCGACTCGTTTTCAGCGCTTCCATACTGGTCGGCTTTTCGTGGGCATCCGGCCGAGCGATTGGTTCAGCAAAATCCGATCAACGATGACGTTTCCGAAAAATGAACGACGAACCGTTAATCCTATCAACAGGTCTGTGGGTGAGGCATCTTGGGTGTCCTTCTGCAGAGCCATCAACGGGTCATGTGGAGCTTCAGTGCGATACCACTCGGTCACTTATGACGCCGATCGATGCCCGTCAGACTTGATAACGGCGCCGATGCAAGTTTCGATGAGGGACATTGCCGTCATGGGGTTGACAGCGGGCATGAAGATCACTGATTGTTCGTTTAAGGAAAAGTCCATCTCTATGCAAGGTGCCGTCGGCTCCATTACTAGTTCTAACCATGCCATCCTTGGGCCGATACTTCATTTCACCCCTCGGGTCTTTGACTCAGTCATGCCTCGCTCCCTGGCACCTAATGGTAAGGGCGGTAGGGGAACTATTGAATTAAGATGGCTATGTCGGACATGGGGTGTCTGTTACGTGGCTCGGAGGGCCTTTAACTCGCTGGATAGACGTACCACTAGACGTCTAGATGATCGACAGACCAGTTATCAGGAGGGCGCCAGCGACTCCGCCAGCACTAAGGCGGGCAAACGAGGGTTCCAACAGGGCGGGATCGTTCAAGTCGATCTCAAGAAGAAAAAGTCCGAAGGAAAACGGAAATCGGTTCCCCGGCCTCGATCCACCGGCGTTGTCACCCCCCTACCCCAGGACGGCCCTTGGAGACTCGTTACACCATATCCGACTCGGGTTGTTCAGACGAATACTGGGGGCAATTATCACGCACCAGTGGTGAACGCTCAGAGAGGAGCTGGGGAAGATGAGGAAGTTCATGTCACACCATCACATCCACCCGAGCCAACCATTGACCCGGCCTTGTCTGGAGGGCAGCCTGGGCAGGCCACGACATCCGTGGAGACGGTTCAGGGGCAACAAACGGGCCAGGAATCAACGACAGAAGAAGCTCCTGAGTCCAACGGGGTACATATCGTGGGCAAAACACCTAGCAATGCACCCGAACTCTCCCCTAACCGGACAAACGACTCAACGCAGGAGGGGGGCCCAGAATCAAAACAAGGCCATGATACTCAACCCGTGCCGGTTTCGATACCCACTGCTCAAGGTGAACCAAGGACATTCCGACCTCAGAGACAAGCCACGGTAGAAGATGCGCCAGATAGTGGTGAGGAAGAAAGGGCGTCTCGCGCTGGAACATCACTGGACCCCGAGACGCATGACCGGGGTCTTGCTGCTAGGATGCGACAAGAAGCACGGAACAAGCGCGGTATCGAAATCCAGAGGGACAAAGCGGTTGTGGGGGTAAATCCTAACTTGCTCCGACTGGAATGGCACCCACAGGACGAGTCAGAATCACGGCCATCAAGATCAGCGCCAAAGAGCGAGGAGGAGATGGCTCGTGAGAGAGAGGCAGAACGCCAACGGAGAAGAGAACAGAGGAAGCGCGAGCGAGACCAACGGAATAGGTCCCGAAGAAGCCCTTTCCCTCGGGCAGATGGATATGTATTGGTTCTGTCAGATGGACATTTGCCAGGGATTCTGGGCCACGCCATGGGAATCTGCCGCGCCTGCGGAGACGTCACTGGTTGGTGCTGTCACCGTTATCCTGGAGACGTTGCTAGGATTTCTTGAAGAGAGTACCAGCTTGATCTACCGCGAACCAAGCCTCTTCCACCAGACTCAGGGCTGGATGTCTGAGGGCGGCGTATCTTATCCGGCCTACGCAAGCAATTCCCGCGGCGGGATCATCGCGAAGGGTACCTACGAGGGCGTGCGAGTTCGGGCCTTCCAGTGCAGAATTCCAGCGCTCGAGCTGCTCTATTCGTACGACTGGCAGGTATCCAGCGACCTACACGACCAAGAACGCTACTGTGAGGAGCAGAATGTCGAGCTGATGCGCATTGACGCCTGGCTCTCCTACGTCGGCCGCACTGACGAGATCTCCCGCGGGCCCAAGGATCTGCTCAAGGGAACGCCGGCGCTTGTGCAACTCCTACAGGCCGAGTTTGAGGTCGACTTTACGAACATTGACCTCTCGGCCAAGGAAGGTGGTCAACGGGATATCCAAGGCCTGGCTGATAATGTCATGGATTTTCTTACCGACGAGGAGCTCAACGAGGCTGAGCAGCTGTATATACTTGTTGCCCTACTCCGCGCCGTCAAGGTTTGCCAGTGTATCTTGGCTGGATCGAGCACGGACGAGATAAACGAGATTCTTCTTAAAGATGTTCAAGCACATCTTGTTTAAGGTAAAATCATGCAAGACGGAGCCAAGGGGAGACCTACAGTTGAGGATCAAAGACAACCTGGGAGAGAGGGACGAAAGCCTGAAGATTGAGATTGGCGTGGCGAATAGATCAATGAGGATGGGTTATAAACCACAAAAAATGTGTTCTTTATCATATTTGAAGCCGAGATAACTTAGGTAGAAGATTGGGGTGTAAACCACTTGAGATATGGGACATGGAGGGTAAGGGATCTTAATGGAGCTCAATGATTTCTCTTTTCCTATGATTTTAGGGGTTCTGTTCATATATGCAGTTTAATCCTCGTCTCTTATTCAGCCTTCATTTTCCCCACACCCTATGTTACCGTTGCCAAGTTTTCAATGCCTGTCACCGTGACAAGAACTATCTAGGTATCTATCAGCTCAGTTATACCATCAAGGACCAGGCTTAAACTATGACAAAGAACATATATCAACACGATCTTCTTGGTCGGTTATCTCGGCTTTAACTATAATAAAAGAACCCATTTCCGACGCATCATAGCATAATATCCCAATTAACATAATGGCTTCTGGAATAACTTCACAACATGATCTGAGAATCTCGTCCCTAAAAACTCTCTACGTAAGTCTAGGTTTTGATGCATACCTATAGAGACGTCTACCGGGGACACGTGGTTATCACGTGGCATAGGCACCCACTATCGTGCCTAAGTAGGTGCCCAAGTACCTGACTATACCTAGGCACTTCTCAGAAGAAACATCTTCGCTCGACCCTTCACCTCGAACCCACGTTGTGACTATAGATTCCGCATTTGGCATCAATTCGTTTCATATCAGGTTTCCAGCATCTTTACCCACCGTTCTTCTCTAGCTAGCGGCGCCAAAATGTCGAATCTCCTCTGCGATATATGCAACGCGATGTTCAAAGAGCCTAAAGCCCAGCAATCTCTCTCAAGTGAAGGCGTAGTCTTCATCGAGCACTTGGAATCTTCTAAACAGCTCCAGAGTGGAATCAAAACTGGATGTGCTGTTTGCACCGCGATTGCTCGACGTGTGGCATCGAAATCCGCGGGACTAGAAACCCCAAGCTCGTTTTACTCTAGTTGTCTTATCTATGACATTGGTCACCCTGACCAATTTTCATTTCTCCTTAGTTTGACAATTGATGGTAAAGCAGAACTCGACAGGTTAAATTTTGGTCGACGTGCCCTTGGTTCAGGTGAGAAGACAATTCGTTTTCCCTCACAGGACTTGCTCACACATTACCATGGTAGACTTCAAAATTCAGCGCCTATGCCAGCCGAAAAGCCCCGGCTTTAAATCCGACTCTACTATTCAACTGATGCAGGGATGGCTTGAAACTTGCCTTGATCGACATCAAAAGTGTACACAGCGCGGCAAGGATTCTGAACAATTCCAACTTCCAACTAGGCTTCTCGACATTGGGGTACTGGGAAGTAGGGGTTGTCGGCTAGTGTTGACTGACTCAGAGTCCATCTCTGAACGATACCTCACCCTCAGCCATAGCTGGGGTTCTTCTCCGTTCCTACAGCTCAACTCGGAGACCATGAGCTCCTTGATAGCGGGCATTCCGATCCATGAGCTCCCCGCCACCTTTCAAGATGCCATCTTCATTGCACAACAGTTAGGCATCCGTTATATGTGGATAGACTCTCTGTGCATTCAGCAAGACTCAAAAGAAGATTGGATTAGAGAGGCGCCGACAATGCGGCAGGTCTATGGCTTCGCTACCGTCAATATAGTGGCGGGTCACTCTGAAGGTCCTGAAGGTGGACTCTTCTCTTCACGAGACTTATCTTCAGTTGAATCACTCATTGTGGAATCAAAATGGGACGATCAACCCGAGGGAAACTATCTTCTCTGGGATGAGTTAGCTCTGCAACAAGACTTTGAATCCGCTCCTCTAACTCAACGCGGCTGGGTTTTCCAAGAACGACTGTTGGCGCCTCGTATCTTGCAATTCGGCAAGATTCAGGTGTATTGGAGGTGCTCGGAGCTATTTGCGACCGAAGCCTGGCCCCAGGGCGTTCGTCTTGCGACCGGTGAGCCTCTTAGATTCGGCACTGATCTTGATGCATTGGATAAGACGGCTTGCATAGAGATCCCACCAATTTCGAAATGGCATCAAGGATCAGTAAACCTTCTATCACAGGAGCCAGTTGCAGTATGGGAACGTCTTGTTGTTCAATATTCCAAAACAGAACTTACCTATGGCGAGGATAAGCTCGTTGCCCTCTCTGGAGTAGCCAAGCTGTTTCAACAGACGTTTAAAGATCGTTATATCGCTGGTATGTGGTGGTCAACATTTCCGAGACTTCTTTGCTGGAGGCGAGGTTGGGAGAAGGAAGCAACGGTTCGACCTGATTACCGTGCACCATCGTGGTCATGGGCATCAATCGATGGACCCATCCATTTCACTGCTCGAATCCCGGCCATGTTTTATACTCTGCTCTTGGAGGAGTATTTGGTCGAAGTAGTAGACGCAAGTGTCGTGCCAGTCGGGAATGATGAGATGGCCCAAGTTCAAGGTGGACGAATGACGGTCAAAGCAAGACTACATTCTTTAAAGGTCATGTCGCAACGAGAAAAACGGTTTACATTTGAGATAGATGGTAAGGTACAAGAGTGCGGAGAGGGCTCGTTTATTCTTGACGCATCACTCCAGGAGGAGCTCGGAGACCAACAGCTATGGATCATGCCGACTCTGCTTGTAGTAGACGGAATGGAAGAGGAACTTTCGAGTAGCGCAGAAGGGATACTGCTACGGAGAAAAACCGAAATAGATGGGGGGACTGGTGCTGACGATATTTACGAACGTATAGGCTACTTCTTGGGGCTCGATGTTGAAGGCGACAGGGGAGATGAGCGTTTCGGGTTGCATGTAGAGAAAGTTGATGGGAATTCTGAAACAGGGAGCACGCTGAGACTTCGTCGAGATACTGACCTCTTACAGACAGTGACAATAGTTTAGCGAATTGTGCGTTGTTAGGTAGCATTAGGGAGTAAGAAAGTGGCCGAGGTTGAGATGATATGCCTTCGAGACAGCATGGTATAGGGAAATCTAGCTTTGAATCTTGCTGTTGAGTAGCGATCTAACACATCATAGCATCATATCCCAATGCTAACACAGTTTTGATTTGCCTCTGCCTTTCATAAGGCTCGGCACATCCGGGAATTACTCTGGCTTCCCCCGTCCTCCTCTGCAGCCACTCGGTAATTTAAGCAAACAAACTCGGTCGTTTCGCAGCCGACATCCGGTAGACCCTTGATTCAAATGAAGAGGCGCCAACAAAGGATCCTTGGCAGGTCCCGTTTCCAGGCAGGTTAAGTCTCTCACTGGCTGGGAGTTGTGCGCTACTCAGCTCAAAGAGTCTGGAACCAAAAAAGTCAATCGCCTCAATCAATAAACTCCACACTTTATTCTTGGCGTCATCAAACACATGGCAAAAGCAACCGATCCAGGCCCGGTCTTGTTTCTGAATCAAGCTTAATTCTGCCTTGTGATTCCACCGGATTTATCAACACAGGAACAGGCCCCTTGGCAATTTTGAGTTTCTTTGCGTCTTTCTCAACGATGCGATGAAACGAAACACATCAAGACAAAAAAAGAAATATCTAAAAGGTATCTACGAGTATGGGGCCGAAATCCTCGGTTGCATCATGGCGCTGTGGCATGTGAGACTGCACCAGCTGAACATGTCGGCTGTGACGGTCAACCGGCGCCTCCTGAAGCTATTGATTACTATTTCTAAAGCCACATCTTATTTTCAGCTCAAGCTCACCAACTCTTCAATTTGATCCGGTAGCTTGTGACTGTCTTGGCATCTTAGGGAAAGGGGCCAGACGGCATATAATATGGGAAACACTCCGCTCCCACTTGGGAGCTCTCTGGTTTGATTTCCCAACCGCCCAACTCGGTGATACTTTCGTTTTATTCGTCACACCTTCTTTACCACTATGCGTTCTTTCTTCGCTTTGGGGGCCCTCGCCCTCTCGGGCTCCATTGAGCTCGCCGCAGCCGCCAACTGCCGGCCACCATCTGGCACCACCACCAGCGCTGCGCCTTCTTCCTCCGAGACTGGAAGCTCTGGAGGAAACAAGGTCGTCAGAAACCTGGTCACCAATGGTGGTTGCAATGAGCTCAACCCCAATGATCCCTCTGATATTCCCAACTTCCGCATTGAGGGTAGCGGCCGGGGCGTCACCGGTCAAGGATACACTGGTGGCGGCAGCAAGGAGACCAACTGCGCTTCTCTAGCTGCCAACGGGAACCCTACGCGCAAGAGATCCCTTGGACCCTCCGTCAGCATCTCTCAGGATCTTTCCAACTTGGACAAGGATGGTCTATACACGATCCAATTCTTCTACCGCATCACCTCGCATCCTGGAAACGCGGGCTGTATCCTGTCGGCCACCCTCGGGGAAGTCCCATTCTATTCTGCGGAGGTCGATGCCACTGAGTCTGGCTGGATCAAGGTGCTCGAGCAGATCACCCCTCCTTATGAAAATTCCCCCATCGATATCACCATGACCTGCGAGGGTGACG
>JABEEN010000727.1:0-39252 GCA_013363205.1 Fusarium tuaranense | reverse complement strand
CTCTGGCCTTGGTTGCGCCGGTCGAGTCAACGCCCTGGAGGAGGACAATGGCGCGCAAAGGGGTCACCTCAGATTATGCATGGGTCAACGAGCTTGAATTCTACGAGTTCAGGAATTTCCAGAACGGGAGATTAAATGCCTTTGAAGATGATTAAATCCTTTTTATCCCGTTTGAGACTTCGGTTGCTGTTCACAATGTCTCTTTCAATCTGATCGTTGCCCTCCTTTGAGCCCAAACGGGCATGTGAGGTTGTTCCCACATCTGAGCATTAGGTACGTATCCTCAACAGCATTTTCAAAGAGCTCGCAGCCGTTGATGCATCCACTTTAGGTCTTTTAATAGCTATGACGTATGAAATAGCCATTCGGGTGATTTTTTCATGCCCGGTCACTTGTCGCTCGAGGAACTGCCATATCCTGACCTTGAGCACGTGCATGGTCAATTTTGTCTACGAACCCACGATCCATCCATTGTAAACGAGTAAATACAAAAAGAAACCATGTGAACACCTATTGAACCCTTCTGTCCGACTGTTCCCTATTGTGCAAGCCCTGTAACGAGAGGAAAAGCAGACACTCGTCGGGTGTCCGTCTGTGCGTGCGATCCAAGCGTCTCTGATTCAGAGCCTCAATCCAGCATCTCTGATTCGCAGCCTCAGACCTCCTCCACCAGCTTTCTAGATACTGGCTTCGGAGCCGGCCCAAAGATTGTCCCGGCCGGGCTCTCGAGCATCTCCTCTGTCACCGCGACCCGCACACCACTCTTGTTGCTGACCCATCGGATAAAGGCTGGGTTCGGCTTCTGACTGTCATCGCCTCCATCTCCGTTCCCGGCTGCCTTCCGGTTGACCTTGGGCGCCTGTTTCTTGAGGAGCTTGTTGATAGTTTCCATCTGAAATTAATGTCAGTTCATGCCATTTCGAGACTCGAATTTTAGTCCCGTTGCCATACCTTGACTTCTTCGTTTCGTTTCTCGCTGAGGTTGCGGCGTCGTCGGGCCATTTCTTGACGTCGCATAGACAGTTCTTCTGCCGTAAACACCTTCTTGGCTTGCACCTCTGCTCAAAATGTTAGCCCTGCTAGATTCATCATGTGACCGTAAACCTACCATCTGAGAGTTTCATGTACTGTTGCGGCTCATCCTCGAAGCGGGCTCGCTGGCGCTTGGTCATCTTGGTGAGGTCGGGAGACTCGTCTTGGCTGCCCTCGTCGTCGCTGTCTGCCTCCTCTTCTTCCTCCTCCTCCTCGTCACCCTCTTGACCGGCAACTTCTATCTCCTCGCCCTCAGCATCCTCGTCGGCCATGGTTTCATCTCCGAAGCCCATAGTCTCGTCGCCAGCATCGCTATCGGCTGGGTCGCTGAGATCATCATCGTCGTCGTCATCATCTGGCACCACCTTAGAGGCAGATGCTCTGGGCGCCGGCTTGGACCTGGATGGCTTGGAAACGGTGATGGTGGGGGGAGGAGGAGCGAGGTCCATATCGATGTCGCCTTCGGCATCCTCTCCCTCAGCGTCGACGTCCATATCCTCTTCGCCTTCAGCATCCTCCTCCATTTCATCGTCATCATCCTCCTCCACTTCAATCTCTGCTTCTTCCTCCTCCTCCTCATCTTCATCGGGGCTAGAGTCGACTACGTAGCTCTTCTTTGCACCCCGGTTTCGCTTGCCTGAAACAATTTCACCGCCCTCAAAGCCACGCCCACCGCGTGTCGCCTGTCGGAGCTTGTTGGATGGCATCTTGACAGTCAAGCTGAGATGCCGGTCGCCGCCTGGTGAGGAGCGGCCATCTCGGGAGACAGACACGCCCGAGGCGCGACCAGACCGTCTCGACGACATGCTTCTTTCGCTTCGCTCGTTTCTTTCGGGAGAGTCAGCCATCCTGGCGTGAACGGAAATAACCTCATTGGCCCTGGTGGCCGCCGAGCGGCGCGGACGAGAACTCATGTTGACAATATCCGCACTGGCGGGGTATTGAGTTTTGGACACCTATCTAAAGCTGGAGGGAAGAATGCAGGTGCGACAATAGTAGATATCAGGAATGAGTAGGATGTGATAGGGTTTATATCTAGTCTCGTAAGGCTGCAAGTGTCTCCAGATCAAAGATCAGATGCGCGCATGTGCCCGATGAGTCGAGGTTTAGATAAAAGTCGGACGATGCAAGAAAAGGGCGATCGGGAGGCAAGTTTGGAGTTTTGGTTGCGACGAGGCTGAAATAAGCTCAATTGTTGGGGGGGCGTCAGCCCGAATGGCAAGAGCCAACCAAGGAAGGATCCAGGGGACAAAGCCAAGACCCGATGTCAAGGTTGAGGCAAGGCAAGGAAGGAAGGAAGGAAGGAGTCCAAGGGCAACAGGCAAGGGTGAGATAGACTGGGAAGGTGCAGCTCCGTGGGATGTCAGTGGCGACTGCCGAAGGGGAAAGTGCAACAAAGTAGGCACTGTGATAATGTATCTGGTGTCTGGTGATAAAGGGGACGGGACAAATGCCGCTTCACTGGTGGTGATTGGTGAAGATCCGCTTGAACCCAAGATGGAGGAGCATGCAAGGCTGATGTCTGGACAATCGACTAACCAGTGCCAGTTCCCGCTCCCGCACCGCCCGCCGCAAGCCAAGAAGAGGAGCAGGACGTTAACGCAAGACGTCCAGGCTGGTCGCTTGACTGACTGGCTCTGAATCAGGGATTCGCACAGGCGGGCTGCTGCACGTGTGGCTAATGATCATCCAGCATAGAGGGTCCAAGAAACAAGCATCCAGCATCGAGGCATCCAATGGTTGGATACACGGGTGAGTCTGCCGGTGAGAATGGATGGGTTCCCTTTTTCCCACTTGTCGCCCAAGTAGGTACTTCCTCCGTCCGGCTGTTATCAGACAAGCCCGGCACTTGTCCCTATCATTTGGCAACGGAAGGAATGGGCAATGTTGCAATGACGGCAGCCACCAAAAAATGACGAACGACGGTATTGGTGTTGATGCGCCCCAAGAAAAGGAGACGAGACAAAAAACGAATGACCAGAACTCACCTGTCACAAAATTCGGTTCTCCTGTCGCACAAGAGAGTTCGGTTTCTCCCGCAATTCGCTGATTTACCGCTGGGCCTTTCTCTGCAAGAAGGTCTGCAGCTTGGCTTTAGGTGATTCAATGGCCTCGAACAGGGTCAAAAGGCCAAGCCTACGGAGCGAGCTGCAATCCAATGGCCCCCCGCGCGCAAGAGAGTTCCCCTACTGCTCCTCAACTGCTAAAGCTGCCGAAGATCCTCTGAGGCTTGAGACGGATCGCCGTTACACGCTGGCGATGTGTCGGCTGGTTGGTGGTTGACTGGTGCAGTGAGATTGGCTGATGCGGGTGGACGATGGCGCTGATTCCTGCTGTCGCGTAGCTTTGCAGGCGGTTTCGGTGGTTGAGGTGACTGCGGATGGCAATACGCATACGAATCTTTCACTTGACAAGGTTCCAGGCCTCTAGCAAAGTCCTTGAAAGCGTGGCAAGTCGTTCACTTTGATGTTGATCTAGATTTGATGAGCTATGAAGCGAATGCGCGTTTGAACCAGGTCACCGTTTCCGGGCGACCGTTACGTTTTGATTCCACTTTGGACTCCGTAATAGACGGCGCATGCTGTTAGGTCTTCCAGATAACTTCCTACGACCAGTACGCGTCGCAAGCATTCAAGGCCTCCAAGATATCGCAGATAGCCAAACCAGTAACATCCATGCAAAGCATTACAGGCACATGTATAAATAAATATTGAGTTCCCTAAGCCTTTACCAGGTAAATCAGCCTTGATAGACAACGGCAGTTGCGACCTCATTCCCCACAGGGAACCCCAGATTCACCAACATGCGCTAGCTCCACCGTTTCCCGGCAGGAGACGCCGAGGCATGTGCGTGCCTACCTCGCCGAACCTTACCCGCGTCGGCATCGGAGAGCTTCAACTCGCCTCCTCTTCATGTCTTGCTTGTTTATCAATCATCTCAGTGTTTCTACGTCAATCGCTGAAGAGATAGCAAGATGAGCGACTCAGACTCGAACCCCGGCCAGCCCGCCATCCCAGACTGGCAAAAGACACAGTCTGATGACAACGAGAGCCAGAGTACGGAGCCGGCACCTACACCGAGCAGCTCGGCATCAGAAGTCGATGCGCCAGCGATAGGGACGCCAGCTGAAGAGACACGAGAGGCTGCGCCCGAATCCTCCTCTGATGAAGACAGCCTCACGGTTGCGCGGCGCTTCCTCGACAACGATGCTGTGCGTCATGCGCCGCATGATAAGAAGGTCGCGTTCTTGAAGTCCAAGGGCATCGACGACGCCGACATCGAAGCTCTCCTTGCTCACGAGGAGCCCTCCTCTGCGTCAGAGGTTCGCTCCCCTATTAAACCCCACGGAACAGGTTGCTGACTTCTACTAGGCCGACACTAGGTCAGATACCTCCGACTCGCGATCCTCCTTCGTCCCGACGCCGACCGAAACCCTCTCTCCAACACCATCCTCCCAACCACCCGTCGACCGCCCCCCAATCGTAACATACCCCGAATTCCTAGCAAAGTCACCTCGTCCCCCTCCCCTCGTGACAACGGACCGCCTCTTCAACGCCCTCTATGCCATCACCGGCCTCTCCACCCTCGTCTACGGCGCAAGCCGCTACGTCGTCCGCCCCATGGTGGACAACCAGGCCGAGGCACGCACAGAGTTCCATGACCTGACGTCCCGCAAGATGGATGCCCTCGTCGCAAAGCTCGAAAAGTCCGTGTCAGAGGTGCCCCCCAAGAAGCCCGTTGCCGACGCCCCAAACGCCGAGGACAGCGATGCGGAGGATCCGACCGAGATGTTCCACCGGGACATGGGCACTCAGACAACCTTCCCCATCAGCTCTGTGACGGCCTTGTCGGAGAACGGCGGCGCAGACGGATCATCTGCCAAGCACAACGCGACCCAACTTGCCAGTTTGAATAAGACGCTCTCTGGTCTGAAGGATGAGTATCGCTCCCAGAGCGAGGGGATGGACAAGATCAAGACGGCTATCGACGTGCTGCGGGATGACCTCGATAACCTTACCTTTACGGGCCAGTCGACTATGGGCACCTACGACTTGTATGGTCGGACGCGCAAGAGTGAGCCTGACGACGAGATTCGCAAGGTGAGGGATAACATCCGCCGTGTCAAGGGTGTCCTACTCAGCACCAGGAACTTTCCTGCCACGGCAAGATGATGGGGTGAGGTCTTTCGAGAACATAGATATTAATTTGCGTCTTCTCCCACATCACGGGAATTCTGATGCTGTATTCATAGCCATTTACAATTATCTCCATACATACATGAGCTCGTCCAATGTACCCTCCATCCATTCGTTTATCCGTCCATTATGACACAAGAATCATCATCTCGGTGTGGCTTGACCGGGTGTGCCATCTCGTATCATCTCAAGCCTTCTTAGGGTCATCGATCTTGTACTTGTTAAAGACTGCCTCCCACGGTGTAACCTGGAGGTGTTCAAAGCCGCGTCCCTCCTCCACCTGCTGTTGGTACCACTCCATTGTTGGACGAAACTTGAACTCCATCTTCTCTTGTTTGTTGCCGCGGTCAGCCTCTCTGATGGCGTGTTGGAAGAGGCGATTCTTGCAATTCGTAGGCCCATTCATGTTCCCACGAGGAGGATGAAAGACTGCCATTAGCCCTTCTTCCAAGTCCTCCTCGACTGGTTCTTCTCGATCGTCGATATCCATTGGTTCTGGAGAAAGCGTTCGAGGGCCGACGGGCGCGTCCCCAGGCATAATACGCCTCCACCCCCTCCGTGGTATTGTCTGCTGTGGTGCCGGGATGTACGTCTTGAGGTTGTCCACGAATGTCTCGAATTGGTGAAGCGCAATGTCGATTGGGTCAGTCAAACCCTGGGGCTTGCCGTCGAGACCCGCGATCCAAACCTTTTCCAACGGTAGGAACGTGCTGAGATCAGATTGCACGGCGCTTATCAGCTCACGCTGTGCTTGAATAAGATCTCCCTCGTAGATATCCCCGCGGGCATGATCAGCGAGGTTTCCCTTTCTCATGGGATCCCAGATGAGCAACTCGGCAGAGTGCCATGGCTTTCTATGCGGTTCAACAGGCCGATATACCATAATCCAGGGCCGCCGAGTCTTCCCAATGGCCCTAGGATGTCTCTTAGGATCCCAGGTTCCATCCATTGTGTAGAATAGAGCCATGGCAGTATTATGGAACCTGTGTGCAGACTCCAAAATATAGTCACGGATGAACCTCAGGCATTTTCCGTAGGGGTCAAAGGCATTGTGATAATCAGCAAAATCAAAAGCCATGGCCGAGTCCCAGTATGAGATTGGAAACTTATAGATGATGTGCGGGCTCCAACCCGACTCCTTGGACTTGTCGTCAAGTTTCGAGAGAAACATCTTGAAAGAGTGGGCATCGTCGCCAGGGATGAACTTCAGTTGCCCGTCAAGCTGGCTGGCAGCTGGTTGAGTAGATGCTGAGGTTATCGCTGAATCCTTTCGATCAAGAAGGGAATAAACGTCATCTGGGTTGGCAAATGTCGATGCCAGGTATTTTGGACGTGTAACAAAACGAGACATCCTTTGACTGTCTGGACCACTGGAACCTAGGACACTAAACTTTCGGAACCGATCCAAGTTCATGATGGACCACCACCCAAACCAATTGACCATGCTCTGTTCATCGTTGCCGTCGATGCACTCAGGGGCAAAGACAAATGGGGGATGCTCATCGCTCCCTGCGTCAAGGAGGGCCAAAACCATGGACCAGGTCTTATTTAGGGCCTCAATCCCCTCCTGACTGCTGACGGGAACTTGTTTCAAATTGCGTGACAGCTTGCTCAGCTTGGTAGCCTTGTCCAAGACCAGTTCGCGAAGCCAGGTGTCAAACCCAGCGCAGACAACAAGTCGGACTGCATCGTTGTCACGATTCCAAGCCTTCCAGAACCATTTGAAGAAGTTCCATACTTGCTGGGGCTGAGACACCATGAAGCTTGGCGTAACCATGATGGCTTTCCGGTTAGGGCATATAGGTCGAAGGCTCATGTCTCCGATCTCAGTTGCATCATCACTAGTAGGGTACATGGCCGTGGGGTGAGTAGACTTGGAGAAGAGCCAGAACTGGAAGTTTGTGGGCGAAGAATGAAGAAGGAAGTGCAGGTTGGGGAAAAGCCGGACAGACCATATCGCTTCCTCGGGAATAATGATCACTCCCTGTTCCATCTTCAAAAAGGTGAGCCAGTGTCCAGGAAAGACACTTGTGAAGATCCTGCAGTCAGGGTTACAGCTTCGGAGCCAACGACCCAAGAACATCGCTTCCACGTCGGCTTGTGGCGGAAAAGCGAGGAAGAAGTGATGCTTCGTAGGGTTGTTGAGGGCATTCTCTGGCAGCAGCCGCTCATACTGGAATCCGAAGAGTCGGTGCATCACCGTCGCTCCAATACGCGGCATGACATCAGTTGAGGTGATTTCACCCGGGATCGAAATTGGGGCGAGTGATGTTAACCATTGGGGAGCTGGCCGGAAGAAGATGTACTGTAACTCAGGCACTGTATGGTCAGAGAAGATTGTCTGGCCATCTTTCTGGTTTTCAGGCGCGTGTAGCAAGATACACAAGTCTGGGTGTTGGAAGAGAACAGCCACAGATCTGACCTGAAGCCAATTACAGATTGATGCAAAGCTGGACGGGTCACCATTCCCACTCACGACGCCGCTGACTGGCTCCACGGTAGAAATAGAAGTTATACAATCCTGGAAGTCTTTCAACATGCAGGAATGTGTGAAGGCCAGCTTTGACTCGTTTTCCAGGACAGAGGTCCAAGTCTGTCCTGGCTTGGGCTTGGGCCCTTTCAACGTGACAGACATTGTCGTCGAGTTTCCAGGACCGAATTGAACGTCTTTGGTAATGGTGTAGGCAGCTTCATGTGTGTTATTGCTGGTGCCAGGCTCCTCTTCGGCCCAGCGAACCCGTCTCGTTGGAGGGGTCGGTGGTATCGCAGCAGTTGATATCTCAGGCTCCTCAATCTTTGTCACTCTTAATGCTGAGGGCGGGTCTGGGAAGAAAAGACTCTCCTCATCTTCGCCAATATCCATCAAGTCCTCCACTGGGGTAATGGTTGTTTCTTCCACTAGACCCCAGCTGATTGACTTCTTCTTTTTCTTGGGTTTCGTAGGCTCCCGGTCGCTTGCAGGCGAGTCCTCCTTTTGTTGAACACTATCAACATTGTGAGCCACTGAGTTTACCTCCTCCGTCTCAGCGCCATCCGGGTTTGAATCATCAACAGGAGGTTTATGGGCGGAGCGCCTTTTCTCTCGCGGATTGAGGGAAAAGAGAACAGCTGGCTTCGGCGGTGCCACCATACCGTCTTTGTCGCGACTTCTTTTTTCGAGTATTCGTGTGAAGCGATGCTTGAGCATCCTCGGTTGTTTTGTTGGGTCTTCAACAACCTCGGCCAGAGTAGTCCGTTGCTTTCTCACTTTCCCGCCTGCAAACACATTGCCAGTGAAGGCGTCAGGTGCCTGGGCTTTGCGGACGGCTAATTCCTTGCCATTTGTTTCAGAACTAGTGCGCCGAGGCGGGTTTGGGCGGCCGAATTTGCTTAACAGACCGTTTGACGGCCGGGCGACTTGTCGACGTGGTCCATCGGGTTTCCTCAAATTGTCTCCTGAAGCTCGTCGAGGTGTATCCTTTTTTGTTGCCGGTGGTGAAACAGGCTCGGCTTGTTCAGGTGACTTCTCTCGAGCCGGAGCTGTGCGTTTTCGACGACCTCTTTTTGGAGAATCATTTGCGTCATCTGCGTCATCTTGGTCTGGTTGTGCTGCCGTGACCGCTTGGCCCAGCTCGGGAGGTGAAGGAGGGGGTTGACCGTCAGTCTTGATATCGACTTTTTGCTCGGGTGAATTCGGTGTTGATGTATCATCAGGGTCCTCGCCTATTGGCCATTGATTGAGCGCTTCGATGTGCTCCTCAAGGGTGGTTGGGTACACTGTAGGCTCGATACCCCTCTCCTGACGTTTGCGATTCCGTTCTTCGTGCCGAGCGAACTTGGACCTGAACCTCTCTATTGAAGCCTTTCTCCACGCACCAATGTTGCGGTTTGACTTTCGTTCATGGTCGTCTTGCTGCTTGGTCTCTTGCCAGTGGGTGAGAAGGCTCGCGCTGAGATTTTCCTCTGGTTCCCAGGATGCGTCAAATAGCTCATATCCTTCCCATCTGATGAGATAAGATGACTTGCCACCATCTTCTTCTTTTTCATGTTCCGCGAGAACAGATGAAACGGTCCATTCTTCCTGCGAGTCAATCTCAGTCTCGATGGTTGAGGCGATCGAGGCTGTCTCGATTTCATCAAAGTCAGCGTTGCCGGGGGATAGCTCTTCCATGACTTTCTGAGTGTGCGAGGGCTATCAAACCATCGGATGTGTGTGGTGGGTGTCGAGAAGGATGGAGAAGACGTTTGTGATGGGCGTGGTCACAGAGAGTGCAGCTCAGTTGCCAACTTGCTCGCGGCAGAGTAATGACGAAGAACTTGCAGAACGAGTGAAGAAGGCAAAGCTTTGGTTAAAGCGGTAAAGAGAAAGGAGGGTGAAGCGATACTAGGTCTATTGAGGTATGTGACTCTCGCCCCGTGCAAACAGCCAACTCCTGCAATGCAATCACTGCGATCTGCTCGCCGCTTGGGTACCTATTGGTACTGTGTGTGGCGATACCGTTGGGCTTGTCCTGTGAGCCGTTAGATGCGTTGAATCTGAAAACGTTTGCTTTCTCACGTTGATTACCCTTAGATGCCGAGAAAGCCGGATTGTTTGGCCGATTTATTTGGGCAATTCAATCACCCTGAGTCCTGGAGGGCGAATGTTCTTCTCAGATCGCGTGTGTTGGCGCGGCAGCAACTAGCCGCGAGAGCACGTGATTTCTCCGTCCCGTACATTAATGAAAGTGGCTGCAGTGGAAGGTAGCAGCCACCAAATGAACGTAGTTGCCCCGATGAACGATTTGCATAGCTTGGAATTGATCATCTCGTGCTCAAGGTTACGTAGTGGGTAGTAGAGAGGCGGGAGAAAAGCCATAGACTGGAGATAGGCTCCTTTGTAACCTTGGTAGAGGCATTCGGCTCTTGGTTTAGGTTTGGCTCTCGCGAATTTCGTGTCCTACCTGACGCAACCGGCGAGTTTGCGACTGGGTTCAAGCTATTTGCTACATCCAGAAACGGGGAGTATTGAGGGGTTCTCCAAGTCGTCGCATCATATGTGCCGTTGTTTGCCAGTCCAAATATTCATTGATGTGATATTACCTAGCTGCCATCGCTTCGCTTAGCGAGACCACAATGTGACCATGGACGGGAGCTTTAAACGGCAGCTTGGATATGGGGGATGTTGACCAGCAACTCTTGAAGTTGTAGCGTTATCGTAATAAGCCTCCGTCAAGCCCATGTGGCTGAAAATGACGAACGAGACAAGATTCCCCTGACGTCCCCGACCAACACCACAGCTTAACTAATATCCGTGTGCCTACAAGGCATCATTGATTGTCAGTTGTTAGTGAGGGTCTACTCCTGCAGCCTCCGGATTAGGTAGCCAATTAATGCGCCCATGACTTCAGCACTCGGTCCCCTTTGTCGTTGCCTGCTCCTTACAGACAGTCTAGCCATGGGCAGGAAACGACTTGGGCGCTGTCTTTTAGGGGCCAGGTTGCATTTTCACTGCATTCCCTGGATAATGGATCCATCCATTCATTGTTGCTAAACTGGAAGCGAACTGGACTGGACTGGACTGGACTGGACTCCATGGCTGCCATGGAGCTGCGCGGGTCGCCCGTACTGCAACCTGGCGGTACTTGTGCTACCTGGCCTTACTGGGTGCCACCGCCTGGCATTTACTGGTACCTGGTACGGAGCACTCCCCTACAGCCCAGCCTTTACGCTTTTTACCCCTCGGCACGGGTTAAGGTACAACAACCGCCTATCGCCAGAGCCGCGCATTCTCTCCCTCTCCACATCCCACACCTCAACGACGTCGACTCTCTCTTCTCGCAGCGCCAGCGCACTCGCCTTCATCCTCATCCTTCATCCCTGAATCCTTCCTCGACGCCTTCGCCCGAAGTACAACATCGCAACCATGGCCAACGACGAGTATGATGTGCGTCCTCTTCCCCTCCCTAGCCTTTTCTGTCCCGCCAGTTGCTGACCCAGTGGGCCCCCTTTGCAGTTCCTCTTCAAAGGTGCCGTCATCTAGCTTCCCATCTCCAAGGCCACGCCTGGCCCGACGACCTCCCGCCGCCCGTTGCTGACATTTGTGAAACTGCAGTCGTGTTGATCGGAGACTCTGGAGTCGGAAAGTCCAACCTTCTCAGTCGATTCACCCGAAACGAGTTCAACCTAGACTCCAAGTCGACTATCGGTGTCGAGTTCGCCACTAGGTCCATCCAGGTCGACTCCAAGACGATCAAGGCCCAGATCTGGGATACCGCTGGCCAGGAGCGATACCGCGCCATTACCTCCGCCTACTACCGAGGTGCTGTCGGCGCCCTACTCGTCTACGATATCAGCAAGCACCAGACCTACGAGAACGTCACGCGATGGCTCAAGGAGCTGCGAGATCACGCCGACGCCAATATCGTCATCATGCTGGTTGGAAACAAGAGTGATTTGCGACACCTCAGGGCTGTCCCCACCGAGGAGGCCAAGTCCTTTGCCAGTACGCATTCCCCGCGAGCGCCGATTTGTCTTGGGGGAAACTTTGCTAATAGCTGCGTTCGCAGGCGAAAACCACCTGTCCTTTATCGAAACTTCTGCTCTCGACGCCAGCAATGTCGAGCTTGCCTTCCAGAACATTTTGACCGGTATGTAACCCCTGCTCTCTGCTACCCCTCTACAAATCTCGCCTGAGCTGCGACTAACTGATCACACAGAGATCTACCGCATCGTCTCCAGCAAGGCCCTCGACAGCGGCGACAGCGCTCAGGCCACCATAGGTGCGGGCACCAACATCTCGCTCAGCAAGCCGGCCGACGACGATGCTGCAAAGGGCGGAAAGTGCTGTTAAGTTCTCTAAGGGGACCGTTTCCCAATGGTCATAGGGCTTTGGGGGTTTGGGATACCTGGCGTCTCGTTTGTCCCCGGAAACGCTCGTCGCCGAAGGAGAGACTGGAGGAGACGAGGAATCGTGATACGTCTTTTTTTGATATCAGAAGGCGCGGTTACTTCGGCTTTCCTTTGTTCTTATTTTTGTCATGATGGTTGTCTGGGGTTGATGCGTCCAACGATCGCTGCGACATGGTCATCTTAACGTAGCTGAATGAATTCTTTATAATGTTTTCCCTGATCATGTCTGAGCTGAGCTGAGCTGAGCTGGACGCACGTCATCGCTCCTCAATTGTTCCAGAGACGCAGGAGGCTCAAGATGTGCTTTAAATGGGTGCCTGTTCGGTAGATGGCGGGGTTGTAGGCGTCAGATCATGCAATCTTGCAGACAGCCTCAGCATTGACCTCTCTGCCAGCAGTTCTCACGATGACCAGGCCTTCAATATCTGCCTGTACCACAAAAAGAATTCCTCGGCCGAGGCCTGCAACTCCTGAGTGGCCCTGGCCAAGGGCATACTGCATGCCTTCCCTCCTGTACCCGCTCGGCTTGTCTGAGTTCTGAAGCGGTGTCGCGGCTCCACCAAGCCCCCACTTGCGATAAGACCAGCTCCAAGCTTATCGCAGCGGATTTTCTCCGCTACCGACCAAAATTTTTGGAAAACCGCCAGCCCGCCGCGTCGCAATTGTTTGCGACAACTGCCTTGACAGGAGATTGAAAATCCCCCACAACTCTTGTATATTCACAATGGCAGCCGTCTACAAGTCCATCTCCAAGTCCAGTGCCTCCAAGGTCGAGGCGCCTAGCAATGGCGTCAAGAAGAACAAGCAGAGAGTCTTGATTCTCTCCTCTAGAGGCGTTACCTTTCGGTAGGTTTCACGACTTGGTCAGGGGAGCGCATTTGGCTTACTTTGCAATTCTCACATAGACACCGCCATCTCCTGAACGATATTGCGTCGATGCTCCCTCATAGCCGAAAAGATGCCAAGTTCGACTCCAAGACGAAGCTCTACGAGCTGAACGAGCTGGCCGAGATGTACAACTGCAACAACGTTATGTTCTTCGAGGCGAGGAAGGGAAAGGATCTCTACGTGTGGCTCAGCAAGGTCCCCAACGGACCTACAATCAAGTTCCACCTCCAGAACTGTAAGGGACAGGCGGTGCGGGAGCTGATCAGAGTGCTAACATGAAATAGTGCACACAATGGAGGAACTTCACTTCACCGGCAACTGCCTAAAGGGCTCGAGGCCCGTCCTCTCGTTCGACGGCGCTTTCGACAAGCAACCCCACCTGCGAGTTATCAAGGAGCTCTTCCTCCACACCTTCGGTGTTCCCCAGGGCGCCCGGAAATCCAAGCCTTTCATCGACCACGTCATGGGCTTCAGCTTCGTCGACGGCAAGATCTGGGTCCGAAACTACCAGATCAACGAGGTCGAGGCTTCGCTGACCAAGGAGGGAGAGGAGGAGGATGAGGAGGCTGCCAAGTCAAAGTCCCGATCCGGAAATAAGGACACCGACATCAACCTGGTCGAGATTGGTCCTCGATTCGTCCTGACACCTATCGTGATCCAGGAGGGATCCTTTGGCGGACCCATCATCTACGAGAACAAGGAGTTTGTGTCGCCGAACCAGGTGCGAGCCGACCTTCGGCGGTCAAAGGCCTCCCGACACAACTCGCGCGCGGAGAAGCACGTCGAGAGGTTAAACAAGAAGGGTGACCTCGGACTGCGGTCGGTTGGTGGACAGCGACCGGCTAAGGACGAGCTGGACACCAAGATGCTGTTTGCCTAGACTTTTTGATACCTACGTGTCGATCGATACACTACCTACTGGCTTTCTGGGTCTGTAAACACCGGGACGGGGTGTGGGAGTTTGGGTCATTCTGCGCTGATATTAACCAAAAAGAAGAAGCAAATCAATTCAATATTGCCCGTCATTCCCTGAATCACTTGCCATTGATGTTCTATTAACCGTTATCTTGTTCTGACGCCATAGGTCGCATCATCATTTAACCCGCCCGGAAAATGTTCGGTGATTTGATATCAGAGCGCGACCTGGGGTGTGTGTCATGGCCTCCCGTCTATATCAGTCATCCCCCTTTCCCTTCTTCCACCCTTCAAGCTCTATTGCGCCTTCTACTCGAGCATCTGCGGAGAAGCGCTGCTCATGAAAACAGCCATGGGAATCTTGTCTGTTTTGAAATTGATGCCTCAGTGCATCCCCGCTACCGTGTCAAGCCCCAACGCTGGGGTGGCCGGACAGTAAACCACGATCACAAACGCTTCACGGTGTAGGTATTTACTCCTTGAAGCGACGCGGAGCGCATTGCTCTTTCCCATCATATCAGTTCCTTGTGGTCCCTCATTTGACCCAAAGAAACGAACCAGACCTTGGTTGTCACGCTTATCCTCTGTGTTGACAAACCACCCTCTGTTTGAGATCCAACAACATCAACAAAGGCGTAGGGTTGACGCGACGCCAACCTATCAATTGATTGCTTCACGATTCATATCAACTAAAAATGCAAATTCCATCAGGTCAGTCGTGCATGGCTCTTTGTTATCGGCGTACTGACCCAACTAACAGATTCCGCCTTAGTGGTCATCTTGCAGCTTTAGCAGGATTGGAAGCAGATTGTTGTACAAAAGAGAGCCTTCTAGCAAGAATCTTTTGTCCCTGGATACTCAACTACATTTAAATACCCTTCGATATCACGTACGAGTATCGAGCCCCCAACTCTTTACCCATCATCCAACTCACCCATTCTCAAATCATCAACTCTCATCGAAATCACCATCATGCCTATCAACATGGCCAACACACCTAATACGCCGTACCTGACTGAGCTTCCCAACGAGATCATCCTCGAGATCTTCCATCAACTGAACCTGGACGGAGTTTTCAATCTCGCTGCTACTCACAGGACTTTCCATGAGCTCTTCAATAGGAGAAAGGCCTCCATTCTACTTCCTGTCTTGGTCCGGGACTTTAGTCCGTTTGACGAACTCTTGCAAGTTTACACTGCTTCAGCTGATGACCTTGATTCTCTCGGGGGGTTGTACGCTTCTCGAAGAGTCGTGTTCAAACGCTTCATTGGAGACACGGGGACCGTTCTGGCTCCGCGAACAGAGCATCGACCTACTCCATCAGTGGTTTCTAGCAATGGGTTCACCGCGGTCAGCAAGACTGGAAAGCCTACCCTGCCCCACACTCACGCAATGAAGACGGTTGTCTTGACCGAGCAAGACTTGAAGCCTCTTCTCGGTTACTGCCAGCTGGTGTCCAAGTGGCAGTCCCGGTTTCCTCAGATGAGGTGGTATCACGAGCCCGAAAACTGCCGATACCTCCGTCAACACGAGGCTGAGCGGTTCCGTAGAGCCATGTATCGGTGGTGGCTTTACGGATTCTACTTTCACGGCGACTTCCCGCGTCCGCGCGTTGGTCTCCCTGAGCCTTGTGTGGACGACCCGCGGCTGGGCCAGCTCCGGCGATACTCAATGAGTGAGTTAGTGGAGTTGATGGACCTGGTTGAGACCATGAAGGATGTGGTTCTTCATTATCTCTGCCCCCGCCTGGATCCCAACCAGGAATATGTGAGTACCTCTCCTAGACTGCTACCATATTTGACTTCTAATGCCTACCCAGGAGACTTGTGACTCTTATCTGAATGACGTTGTTGATCGGCCCGAGTCTCTTTCGAGAGGATGGCGAGACCAGAGTCGCTGGGGCCGTATCGTCAAGACATACTGCAAGCTCGGTCCCAAAGAGCTGATGCATTTGTTTGACAATATCTACAGCTTTCCCCGCAAGCGTCTGATTGTCGAGGCCCGCCTTCTTCAACCCAACCTCACTTTCGATCAGGAATCTATTTCAGTCGCCATTCAATGCGTCCTGGACGAACGTGAGTGGTCACTGAATATGCCAAGTTTGCCCCAGGATGGTTCAGGAGGTGTCATTGACTGGGATGACGAGCGCGACGCTGAACGGGTCAAGTTTGGAGGTGATGCTAGTCCTGATGGATCATTGCAAGGGGGCGCTCGGCTGCTTCGGTCTTCCTCACATTACTCGCCTCGAGGAGATGACGGGTCTTGTTTAGAGGATATACCGCGGCAGTCTTGGGTCGAAGGGCGATACATGATGTCGTTTGCATGAGTTTTGGCTGTGTAGCGGATAGATTGTGGTTGGTGTTGATTGGTGTTGACCTTAGATGTTTGGTGTAAGCAGGTATGGACGGTTAGACTAGATGATGGCATATCCCTTACGGCGCGTCAATATTATCAAGGAAGCATGTTCTGGTCGATCATTTCTGTCAGTACTCATACTTAATTTCCAGTTTGTGATATTACTCGATGCGGTATTCTACTCGTTTGGGGGTTCCTCAGGAGAAGCACGTCTGACTGCTGCGAATTGGTCCTACGAGCTTTCATTCAACCAAGATTCGACATACATATAATCGCTAGATTTCGAAAAGAAAGATCAATACGGGACTTGATCAACTCATAAGGACGCTCTACATATACAAGATACAACCTTTGTGGTTCTCCTTGAGCGCAACCAGCCAAGGTATCAGAGATAGCACACCCCCCGCCCACTGGCAAGTCTGGCCATTCAGTGGCCGGTAGCGCCTGAGCCCAGCGCGCGCGCCAAAATTCACCTCCACCGCCCGAGCCTCACCTAGGTTCCGTCCCTTCATTTCAGAGCTTAATGATCCATACCAACCAAATCATCCCCACGACGCGCGCTCAAAGCACTTCACCACACGACCTCGTCCTCGCTGTGTCTATCCAGCGTTGACTTCTTTTTATTTTTGTTAAACTGATATATATGCTGCTGTCTTTCTGAGCGTCTCCAGATAGCCGCGGCACCCTCGAGATCGCGCCATCTTGTCGCATCGTTGAAGCTCTTGCAGGGGTGAGTGATATGGCTCTCTTTCTATGTCTATGTCTCTATTCCATAGCTCGCCTTCTTGGTCTTGCTGGGGACCTTGCTCATGGGGCACCTATTTATTGTTATTGCATGCGCTGCAGCAAGTGGCTTGCGCGCCCTGGCACAAAGACAAGCTGGTGTGAGAGAATCGACTGCTCATGGAAAGGGAGATGTCTTGTTGGCATTCTCATTGCTCTCCCCCGTCATCACCATTATTGGATTCAATGGATTGCGGGAAAACTACTTGCTTATTGTTCACCTTTCTAACTGCAACATAGTTAAGTTTGCCAACTGGTGTTTGCGACTGAGACCAGTCCCAGATCTGCTAAGGCGCTGTCTCAACCTCCTTTACGGCTCCTGGGGTCGCCAGGCCCTCAGTGAGGGAATCATTTTGTGTTAGAAATGGATTCAAGGGCTATGGATGCTGTCGATCTACCCATGAAGGACGCTGATGCGCCCAACGGGCTCAAGGCAGACAACAGCATTGACGACGACGACACTGCGTCTGAGGATGCCAACTCCAGTGAGGAGGATCCCGAGCCTCAAGACCTTGCACTTGAGCAGGTGCGGCGGCGAGGTCTACTTCCTACAGGCTGCTGTTATGACGACAGGATGAAACTTCACATGAACGCAGACTTCAGTCCAAATACCCATCACCCAGAAGACCCCCGCAGAATCCACGAGATCTTCAAGGCGTTTAAGAAAGCGGGCCTGGTCTACACCGGCTCCGAGGCAGACCTTCCAAGGATCATAAGAGAATGTCCTACACGATACATGTGGCGGATATCTGCCCGTTCGGCAACAAAAGATGAGATCTGTCTCGCCCACTCGGCCGACCATTTCAGCTGGGTTGAGAACCTAGACAAGATCAGCACCGCGGAGCTTCGAGAGTTGACTAGGAGATACGATCAAGGACGCGAGTCTCTCTATGTCGGCAGCATGTCGTATCCCGCAGCCCTCCTCTCCGCTGGAGGTGCTATCGAGACCTGCAAGAATGTCGTTACGGGAGTGGTGAAGAACGCGTTCGCCGTGATCCGACCGCCAGGGCACCACGCCGAGTTTGATGCGCCCATGGGCTTCTGCTTCTTCAACAATGTCCCGGTGGCCGTCAGAGTATGCCAGCAAGATTATCCCGATCAATGTCGCAAGGTCCTGATCCTGGACTGGGATGTCCACCACGGCAACGGAGTACAAAACATCTTTTATCAGGATCCCAACGTTCTCTACATTTCCCTTCACGTGTACGCCAATGGAACATTCTACCCTGGAAAGCCTCCGAATCCTATAACTCCGGACGGAGGCATCGAGAATTGTGGCAGCGGTCCTGGACTTGGCAAGAACATCAACATCGGTTGGCACGACCAGGGCATGGGAGATGGTGAATACATGGCGGCCTTCCAGAAGATCATCATGCCCATCGCCAAGGAGTTCAACCCCGACTTGGTGGTCATCTCTGCCGGCTTTGATGCTGCGGATGGTGATGAGCTGGGAGGCTGCTTTGTTTCACCAGGCTGCTATGCCCACATGACACATATGCTCATGTCTCTGGCTGGTGGAAAGGTCTCGGTTTGTCTCGAGGGTGGCTATAACCTGAAAGCCATCTCCAAATCAGCTGTCGCCGTCGCTCAGACACTCATGGGCGAGCCGCCACCACAGATGGAGCTCCCTAAGATCAACAAGGAAGCCGCACGTATACTGGCCAAGGTCCAAGCACACCAAGCCCCGTACTGGGAGTGCATGCGGCCTGGCATTGTCGACGTGCCAGAGGTTCAGTCGCTCAATGCTAACCGTCTCCACGACGTTATTAGGAACGCTCAAAGACAAGTCCTGCAAACCAAGCACAACATGGTACCTCTCTACATCCAGCGCGAACAGCTGTACAAGTCGTATGAGAACCAAGTGCTGGTGACTCCGAGTCTGCATGAAGCGAATAAGATCCTGATTATTATTCACGATCCGTAAGTTGCAACCTATCAACTCCGGGTACGGTTTAGATTATTGACACTCTTCAGCCCTCAACTCCTAGCTCAACCGGACGTCATTGATACATCTCTCGACCCGCATAATGCTTGGGTTGTGAGTACATTGAGAACCACAACCTCGGAAATCAAGCTGACTGCTACAGGTGGATGGTGTGACCGAATACATTGATTGGGCTATTGGTCAGAAGTTTGGTGTCATGGATATCAACGTTCCTGCATATATCACCCATGAAGAGGTACGTGCTTCCTTTTTCCACCATCGCGCTACTCTAACCCTAGCATCAGGACTCGGATGCTTATATCCCAGGCTTCAAAGAAAAGGCCCTCCAGGAGCAGATTCAGTCTCTAGTCTGCTATCTATGGGACAATTATCTGCAACTCTACGACGCAGAAAACATCTTCATCATGGGCGTCGGGAACGCCTATCTTGGAGTCAAGGTTCTTCTCGTAAACAGAGGTGAGCTGTTTGATGTGCTCGCTATTATGAACGGCGCTAATGTATTAGTGATAGACTGCAAGGCAAGGATTTCCGGAGTGGTGAACTTTGTCAATGGAACACTTCGACCAGTCAAGTCAGATATCGATACGGATCTCTCTTCTTGGTACAAGGATAACTCGCGCGTCTACATCGCAGGCGACCATGCGTGCTGGTCCGATCCCGACCTGACTCGAAAGGTTCACAAGCGCCGCTTCGGAACGGTTGTGCGAAGTCCCAAGTTTGGTCTCAACAAGATGATGCAGGCCCACGCTGACGAAGCACGAGCCTGGATCCTAGAGAGAGTCGTCGAGTCGTCAGACGCAGATATGACAGATGACGAGAAGCAATGATGACGGTTAAGGATGTATGTGGAGGAGCGTTGTCTTGTCCTGGGAGGACGACTTATCAGAAGCGCAACATATTACTTGCTGTCTCTGTTTGCTTGGGAGGATCTTTTGCATGGTATACAACTTCCTGGCTGCGTAACTGTACCAACAGATTCCCTGGTCTTTTTAATTATAAAACCTGTTCGAAATCTTTTTGCAAAACATAACTTTCGTTGGTGAGAAGTTGCGGAGGTAGCTCGGTGTAAGTTGGGCGTATAGTGCGGTTTTGCATTGTTCGCACTATTCACACTGTCCTTATCGCTTATCCGGGAAATCTCCGTACCATCATTTGGATAGCACCTACCATCTTGCGAAAGACAAGCACGCGTGCTTGCGCTCTCCTGAACGCATCAACAACTTTACCTCTCTTGTTCACGAGAAAAGCACCTGCCGCGAGTTTCGCGGCGACGAGACAGAAGCTATGGACCGCGATCGAGGTCGAAGGTGAGTGATTCAACGCTGTTTTTCTTCCTTTCATCCCCCAAGCATCACTCGCGCCACCATCATCCAGCATCCATCAACTACAATATAACATCCCCGCTCGGACTCGACGCTCGCTGTTCTCTCTTCCGGATCGATCGCGCTAGCCTCAGGACCCTCGACGATTCATTTTTGCCGTTGGATCTCCGGACTGGGCTTGGAACCGGCTCGACCTCTTCTGCGACCGAACCTTTCACGATGCCGACGTCCGACCAGTCACCTGGCTTGACCAGGTCTCTATTCAACGACATATTTGGCAGATTTTCGCTTGATGATATCATTCGGATCGACCCTCCACGCCCGCCCCGTCAAGCTTCCCGTCAAGCTTGCCGTCAAGTCGTCAGACCAGAGGAGATGAAGCTGTACTACGTTGGCCAAATGACTTGCCCCATGCGTGCCGTTTATCGACCTGACGGGTCATATTTACGGCCGAAACTCTGCGTCACCATATACTTCGTAATGCGCTCGAGGTAGCTCTTCGAGATGCTTTGGTTCAGCGAAGTGATTATCGACAGGAGATACCATTCTCAGACAAGGGCTACAGGGCTCCTCGCCGCATGGGTACAGCCACGGTTTGACGACATGAGTAGGCCACTGTTAGTGGCCGTGGATGGGGGGTCATATCCATCAGCAGAGCAATACGGACAACCGATGTCGTCGAGGCCCTTGTCCTATCCTCGGGATCAACTGTTGCATCCTCAAAACTAGATCGATTTTTTCGACATATCAACTACAACACAGCGAACAGTTCTGCTTTTTACCGACATTCCTTTTCTGGCTCGCCTTCACCTTACACCAGCGCGTTTTCTCGTTCATAACATGTTCAGCGTCATTGCGCAGTTGCTAACTATATCAAGGTACGACGATGGGGAAGTCGTTAGGTATGGCGCGGGAGAGTCGTGGAGGCCTACTCCTCGGGACCGCTCACCTCGGCGGGCCAGGAGCCCGATTAGGGAACGGGCAAGGAGTCCACGACCTAGAAGTCCGCGTCCCCGAAGTCCAATTCCTTCAGGATCCGATAGCTACGTTCCGGGGAGATATCCACCACGCCGTAGGTCGAGAAGTGGAGGGGATCGGTACCGGCGAGAGCGGTCAAGAGAGCGCGAGAGCCCGCGCAGAAGAGAGCGCAGCAGATCTCCAATGAGACGACCATCATCTCGACGTAGTATGTCACGGAGAGGGTCGCCTTTGCGGGGTGACAGGTATGAACGCCCAAGATCTCCAGTCAGAGACTGGGAGCGAGATCGTGAACGAGACCGGGATCGTGATAGGATCCGAGATAGGGACTGGGATCGTGATCGAATGCGCGATAGGGAACGCGATTTCGAGCGTCGTGATGAGAGGTGAGCATCTTCGAGTCTTCATGACGAGGTATAATTAACTAACCATAGACATGGGTCTAGGTCCCCCTTTGGTGTTCGTCGAGACAGAACTCCTCCTGCAAGGTCACCTCCTCCAGGTCCTCGCGGTGGCTCTTACAGACCCCGTTCTCGGTCTCTCAGCCGACGTGGAGGTGACCGATATCAATCATATAGGCGTGTCAGTCCGCCAAGAGAATCTGGAATCTCGTCAGCAATCACTTCTCAGTCAGCATCTGGACGATCATCGCCTCGCCCAAGCCCAGGCCCAGTGAGAGCGAGATCACCACTCCAATCTCGAGAAGAGTCTCCTCATCATGCTATTGCACCCGGGGCTCCCCCCATGAGAGACGTTCCTAGACCTGCCCCGTATGAGCCAGTTCCATCTGCCCCTTCCAGATCACCACCGCGAGGTCCCGCTGCGTTGAGAGCACCTCCAACTGGACCTGCAGCAAACAGAAATTTCACAGCACCACTGTCGTCGCCAGCACAACCTCCTCCCGTGCGAACGCAGACACCAATAGCACCTCCCCTTCGCTCCGGTACCACAAGCCCGACGATCCCGCCAGCTGGTCCACGAGGTTATGTGCCTCCGGCCAGAGGCGGCTTTCCTCCGCGTGGTGGACGAGGTGGGTGGAATCAGACGCCAGCGCGGCACATGCCTGGACCCTCTCCCACACCTTCAACACCAAACGGCCCATCTACGATTCCTACTGGCCCACGGGCTACCCCTTCAAATGCACCATCAACTTCTACCCCAATTCAACCGCGACCATTCAATCCCCCGACTGGACCATCAGCTCAACATGCCGGTGGTGCTCGGCAAACCCTGGCGCAATCTATGCTGGCGACGTTGCCCCCGATTATCCCGGGCGGCAAGCTAGATCCTTCCATGACTCCCCTGGTGTTGGGTGTGACTCGGGAGCTCGAGCCACACTACCGCAAACTCAAAGACGAGGAGGAGAAGCTGCGAGACGAGCTACAGGCCAAACAGGAGCGACTGCGTAAGAGCTTGTACACCTGGAACCGGCTTGAGCGTGACTCGAGAGCGTGGGAGATGCGCAGCGACCTGAGTGAGAAGAGCATGAAGAACATGGCTGGCGAGGGCATGGGCGGCGCGGCATTCTAGAACAGGAGGGCTAGCAGTATTTCTGTTTCGCAAGTTTTGGCGCAGGAGGTTAAGCAGTGTTCAGTTTCGCACCTTGTACGAGTTCAATTCTCGAAAAGGGGGTCAGGCAGCATCTGGTTCAGGCTCAGGACTGGAGAGCGGCGTTTTTTATCTGTACTTTTAATCCCAGCCAGCCCCTGGAGTGTGAGCAGCAGAGGGCGGGTGGGTGTTGGTAGCTCGGCAAGGCTTGTATGAGGAAACTGTAGATAGATGTAATGACGACGTGTATTGTCAACAGAGTAGCACCAGTTGTATTCGTGCATGTGAGAAATGCCGTTTTAGGTGTCCTTGCCTAGCTGGGCATGCAGATATCCATTCCTTAGAAGTGGCCCTGATGCGCCAGGCGTTGTGTAACAGGGCCAGCCATTTGTTAGCACCCATGATGCCTTTCCCAGGGCTCTTATTTAGATGAGGACGCGGAGTTTTTAATTCTCATTCAATATTCAGAAGCACATTTTACTCATTCACGTTCAATGCCAACATCCATTATAAAGTATGGTAGGCACAACAGCTGCTTAATCGCGGGGCATTCATTGTCCAGAAGTCGACGTCATCCCCACACAGTTCCGATATCCAATGCGCTACGAGCGAAACACAACACGAGCAGAAAACCAACAAGTTTGAATTTTCCCGGCTTCCCACGGGAGATTTAATTCTTGCGCTTTCAGTCAGCGGTCAAGTAGCCTGTGAGAATATACACTATTAGACATGAGCGCAGTAAGCTCGTCAAGTAAAGCAGGCAAATGTCCCCTGCTTCAGTTCATCCTCCCACCCTCAAAGGTGGCTTTCTTGGTCGTGATTTGAGTAGCAAGTTGATACTGCTAAAGGCATATTCTGGATGGAGAATGGGCCAAAAAACCCATATTGTTTCGTTCTGAAGTAGATGCCTGTTCGCCAAAACGCCAGATTGTGTATTAGTGATATGTTGGGTTGCGTCGAGGTAAGGCTCGGAGCGTCGGGCGGCTACCGCCAGACAAAGACAGGGTCGTCGTCATCTTCTTGATCACCATCCCACTCATCATCTGACTCGGCACGGTCGTCGTCCATGAAATCTTCCATGCCGTACTGCATCTCAGTGGGTTTCTGATTGTCAAAGACAATGGAGACGCTGGTACAGAGTCCCTGAATAACTGGGGTCTTGGTGGGTAGAGGCTCTTTAGAGTCTGCGCGTTCGGCTTCATTCTCAGTCTGGCTTGATGCCGGGCTGCCGTCCGCGCCTCGTTCTTCTTCCGAGTCTGAGTCGAACTCATTCTCGTCAGTTTCAGGCTCAGCGTACGTTGGTCTACCGTGAAGACTGCGGAGACCCTTCGAGTTGCTACTATGCCTTGAGTCAGAATCCGAGGCTTGCGCAGCAAGTCGGGTACTCCGACGAGACGGTCCATCGGACAATCGTTTCGGCTTTGTCTTTTTCTCGACTACTTCCTCCTTCTCCTCTTCTGTCTGACGTAGCGAGTAATGCTTCTTTGGTGGCTCGAAGCGACGGAGGAAGACCCTATCGAGTTTCCGCCGCCACTCGTGGCGCATGGTAGCACGGGCCTTCCAGGGTATGTTGAGCATCGTCTTGACGGCGAGATGTCTGAGATTCGGCAACGAACCCGCGCTGTCGATGAGAGACTGGAGAAACATTTCTGCCGTTTCCACACTCCAATGTCGAATGTGCTCAAAGTCAATCACGCGGAGGCTCGATGGCCATTGAGGTATTTGGTGTGGCAGCAGCGCCTGATCATACAGGGGATCGGCGTCATTGTTGACGAGGGACAGGGAGTCATGGTGGCGGAAGTACGACAGGTTCATGTAGAGCTCTTCCAGGTGAGGGCACGCATCGGCCAAGGTGGTCAAAAACACCAAGTCCAATGACTGGTTATGCGACAAGTTCAGGCTGCGAAGATGTCTGCCGTGACTGTGAAGAAATGACGCAAACTCCTCAGACTTGACCTCCCAGCAATTGATCAGTCCGAGATGAACCAGATCTTTCGGCAGGAGTGGGAGTAGCCGTTCATTCATGACAGTCGACGATTCAAACACCAGGTGACTGAGTGATTTCAATTGCGAGATGGCCTCTGCAATCGAGTCAATCATAGCTCCATCTTCGTTGTACAATTCGAGCTCTCGTTCCTCGTCCCCTGGCTTAGGCCGTGGTTTATAAAGCGACGGAACTTGAAAGTTAGTGAAGCTTAGCTTGGTGAGATGGGCGAACGAAGGTTCTTGGTGGACAAGACTGATGTCTTTGGCTGTCGTGACAGGTCCTCCTAGAAGGCTTCCGCTCCACTCCCAGCTCTTCAAAACGGTATAGAACGACTTCTCCTCGGCATGAACTGGGTCGACTTGTTCGGAACTTGGTCTGAAGGAGTGCAAGATTTCAGGCGAGTATTGCCATCTCACAGTTCGATCAAGCTCTCTGTATGGAGGCTGATCAGACTGAGTGAAAAGGATGACTTCTGCTAGGCGCGGCAACACATGAATCATCTGAGGGAGTAGTGCTTGAGGCACAACTTGGACATCTACATAGAGGGACTCGACTTTGGCGCGATAGTTGAACCGAGTACCAGAAGGCGGAAGCTCAAGCAAGGCAGCAAAACGACGGGCTTTTCCGCTGTTGAGAAGCGGCGGACAACGGTAGATAGCTGTCAACGCAGCTTCCGAGAAGGCCTTGCAAGTCGTGGCAGTACTTATCAGCCAGTTGACATCAAGGGTGTCATGGCCGCCTGAGACAGCGGCCCAGTAGAAGATGTCGACCCAGGCGCCGTAGGGTATTTGGGGATCCCTCCAATTGGGTATGACGCCCTGAGGGATTTGTTCTGGTTCAAGTGACGTGCGTCGCTTCTTTGAAGACCGTACCTTCTTATGGAGTGGCTTCGGTCGTTTCTTTGTTTGTCGGCGTGCATTCGACCTCGTGCCAGAGCGTGTGGGGGTAGGCTCAACCTGAGCCTGTCCCATTGCTGCCTGTCGAGCACTGCGACGACTGCTAGTCCTCACGGATGCATTTCCTGTAGAACGATTCTTGTTTCGTCGTGATCGTGTTTGAAAGCGTGGTTCGTCACCCGAGTCATCATCGCTTTCTACGTCTAGCTCCGAGGGCTGATTGAGACCGTTGTTTGAAGAGTCCGAGTCGCCATCATCAGAAGAAGTATCTCTGGGGTATACTACTGCCTTTCGCGATCGTGTTGAACGAGTGGGTGGCGCAGAAACATGTGCGCGGGATGTTCGGGAAGGGTTGCGACGGGTGGAGGGTTCGGTGACATCCTGACGATCGGCGGCTCGTGTGCGGACCATGTTGGCGGTGTCTGTAAAAGAGAACGTGTTAGTTAAACGATATAGATGTCAATTATCTGTATTGGTAAGACTGTATAGCTAGGGCTGTTGTGGATGACATGGTATGGGTTGGCGCAAGATGGGATTGTTCACACCTGTGATGTCTTGCGATGTTGGGCGCCCCTCAGGTGATTACCGACGCCCCAGCGGTGAGCAATGGCGGACCGAAAGCGCGCAAAAAAGGTCAAGAACGAGCGTCTTCCATCTGTCTATGAATGACAAAATGGCTTCTGTTGTGAACTGGGAGGGTAGTTGGCAATAAACAAGTCCGAGTGAGGTCAACGATGTAGTTGTAAGAGAGATGGAGGGGCAAGATGGGACTCGGTGCCTGGAAAGACACTCAGCCTTGCCTTAGTGTGTTAGGGCGGGCGTGGGGCTCTGGTGGAAGGTGGGGTAAACATCAGCCAATCATAGAACGCGAATATTAAAGGCAGGCTCGGCCGACGAGGCTGTGAGTAAGAGACATGGCCAACATGTGGTGACAAAGGAGGTTTGTGTGAATGAACAAGATTGAGTCAAATTAAATAGATGAATGTTTGCGTGGTTTTCCCGTGTCGAAAATTGAATGTTTTCATGTTACTGCTTTGACTACGGAAACACTCGGTCATGCATGCTGGAGATTGCCGTGATATGATTGCCAGCCATGAAATTAGAATTTCCTCGCCCGGATACCAAACAAACAACGTAGGAAACCGCCTTTGATTTTCTCTCGCCACGTAGAAAACAATCCCTTAAATCTCCAGCTCATCATTGATAGCGCCTACCTGCAGGAGCCGGACAATGAGAAGACTCCCAAGTTTGATCCATGATGACACCAACGATCCCATGATGGATCAAGACCGCGCAAAGTGCATATAATGGCCAATTAAGCCGATGAATCTTTCTAAGGGGGCACCCCGTTGGCATGCATTGGAGGATTCTTGACCACTTTTTTCTTGGAGATGGCGTATTGATTCGCTGAGAGCGGCGTGTGGAGCTGTTCGGGTTCTGCTCCCGCTGGAACAGGTAAGGAAAGTGGCCCCGGCGGTCGCCTGCGTGAGCCGTGAATGGTTCATTTGCCCGCGGCTTCCCAGGATTAAGTGGCTCTTGCGCTAGACCTCATTGGGAGTCGCGATAGAATCTCCCTGTCCCTTCACCTGCCACTGGCACGCGTCTTTCGCCTGTTGCCGCCGCCGCGCTCCCCCAGCCAAGCATCAACGCCGACTTATATGACGGCGTCTTGAAGTCCTCGTTGTCGCTTCTGACTTCTTGCATTCGATGCGACACGCCTGTCAGCCTGTAGATGAGCCATATTTCCGCTCATACTCTGGCGCAGTGAGGACAGCGACGCAGCCTGTGGCGGCAGCAGCAGCGGCAGTGACGGGGGGTCCTTCTCTTCTCACCACACGCGACCGGGCTCGCATCTCCTCCTTATTATTTACATCCACAGAGTCACGACCACGCTCGACAACATCGCCATATCTCACCAGCAAACGCTGCACCTCATTCAGGCAGCTCGCATCCTTTATTTCTCTTTCTGGCATATCCACGCGCTTCGCCCTCGTGGTTTGTGGCGTCGCCTGTTTGCCCGCGCCTGCTTCCTTCCGTTGTCTCTTTTCCTTCCATTGACCTTCCTTTCTCGCACTCTTTCTCTACCGTCATTTTTCTGGCCTAGCCAACACAACACAATTATTCGGCTTGCATGACGACAACAGGCAATAAAAACAATGAGAGCCAACGCATTGTGCCTTTGAGAAATCCTCTGCAACCGCGACAACAGCAATCATCTCAGCTGCAATCATCACCGCCGCATCGCTCGCATTCAGGCTCCCAGCAGCAGCAGCACAGGCCCGCGCTCCTCTCATTCATCTCGTCATTTTTCTCCTCCTCCCATGATCTTTCTCCCTCCGCCATGAACCTGAAAAGGCGCAATCAAAGGACGGGGCCCTTTCTTCAACAGAATTGGATCAACGGAGTCGGAGTCGCACCCTTGCGTAATTCAGTCATGGGTGTGAATCTTTCCACCCCAAAGCACCAGTCGGGTCAAGATGATGGCGCCCCTCCGCAGAAGCGCCTTCGCCTGTCTTCTCCGGACCCTCTCGAAAATGACCGGTACGCTGTCTCGCATGAGACACCAGAGTCCCTCTCCGCTCTACGCGTTGAGGTCCTTAAAGTTCTTCACAAGGACTCTAAAAAAGTCCGACCCCTCCAGACTACTGTTGAGCCCCGCGATATTGTCACCATCAAGGGCAGATGTCGCATCACCGTCTCTGACGTGAGCGAGGGCTTCCCTAATATTTTGTACCGCTGTTGCAAGAACTGCGACATCATCGCCTACAAGAATCCCGTTGGTCCTCACCGCGTCGCCCGAGTCGCCTTGCCCCAACCGTTCCTTGTACCTGAAGAGAGCATCCGAGTCAACAGACATGATGATGTGTCCAATGACTTTGCTCAATCGTACAGGTTGGACGTTGAATTGGAATCCATCAATGATGGCACATGGCCTCCCCTCGACTCTCATGACTTCGGCATCCCTCTGGGCGAGCAGGGTCAGTTCTCCGACTCCACCAAGAACCGTTGGATTTTCCACAGCGAGATTGGAGGAGTTTTTGGTAGAAGCAAGACCCCCGTGCGCCTCACAACCGGCTATCACCCCGGCCGCCATTACCGTCCGACAGACTATGTCATGGACGTGGATCTGCGATGGACGGCAGGTTTCCGCCCGATAGCCAAGGGTTCCAAGGCCTGCATCACCGCAATTGATCCAGATACTGAGCCCTACACCACCGGTCAACTTGAGCCTATTCCTGATGACCAAATCAACGGCGCCGGTGTGTTGAATGGTGTCAATGGCACCAACGGCACCACTCCTACCAACGGCGTGAATGGCCTCAATGGTCTAAATGGCGTGAATGGCATCAACGGCGAAATTGGTGTGAACGGCGTTCACGCTCACGAAGATGTTAATGGTACCAATGGCATCAACGGCCATGCTCATGAGGACTCCTCGCATGAGCCGGACGATGACATGGATGGTGAACACACCCCCAACCGCGCCTTGAGAACACGAGGGGTTAAGCAGCAGTACAACCTTAAAATTCTCAGCGATAAAGCGCAAGGGAAAGAGCGAAAGCCGCGGGCAAGAGCTGCCCAAGCGGCGCCGGCGGAAGGTCGCGTCACCTACTTCTTGCCGATTGATCAGCCTGTGTGCTTGGATTACTGGCGATGCGTTTCCTGTGGCACATTCCACGACTCGCTGCCTCAGCTACAACTTCACCTGCAGACTTGCCATTTGGAGTACGAATATGAACTCGACATGACAAGTCAAGGCCCGCATTTCCGAGTCACTCACCGTAACGAGTCTGTCGCTTCGCCTACGAGGACATACCAGCTGGGAAAGCCGGTAAAGCCCTGGCATCTGGAGACCTTTGTGTCGGGCGATCATTCTTGGGTGAATTCGCGTCTTGGCCCGGACAACAACGAAGAGCCGGCGCGGTCTCCTTCGAAGCAAACAACTGCAAGGCAGCTCTTTGACTCGAAACCTTCACTACCGCCGCAGCCAACGCTGCCACCAGCGCCTCGACCCAAGAAGAGAAAGATCACCATCCCCGAGACTAATTATCCCCTCTTTGATCCCGTGAGCAAGGCGCGACTCGTAGTGGGCGAGGATCTGCCGAAGCCTGCGATTGACAACTCATGGCTGATCCAGAAGCATCGAGAGGACATTGGGGAATTTTCGGATGTTACATCCGAAGAGAAAGAATACATTCGAAACTGGGATTCGTTCATTCTCCAAGAAAATGTCACTTCTGGAGCGTTCTTTTCACGCGCCTGGCTTAAATTTGTCAAGGAGCACGCCTCATGGCTCGTGGCAGCCAACCCTCGGATGGTGGAGTTTGGCAAGCACATGGGTGTTTTGATGGCGCGTGATGTCCTCGATGACAAGATAATCGACCAAGCCATGGAGGTCTTTGATGAAGCGAGGGCCCAGTTGAAGGCCAAGTCGAAGGAGCAAGCGAATGGCACTGAGGACGCTCAGCATGCAGATGCAACGCTGAAACAGTCACCTCGCGCTTCTCAGATCATGAAAGGTGCAAACGGTTGTACAGTGTGTCAGCTGCCAGTTCTCGGGCCCAGCCTACTTATCTGCTCGAACAAGGTAATGCAAACGATGGCTAGTATGTCGAACTGTGCTAACATGCTATTGCAGGACTGCTCAAGCCGCCTTTACCACGCTGGGTGCATTCAAAAGACTGCCACCACCAGCCCAGCGGCTCGTGCCAAATGGCTCTGTAATGAATGTAGCAAGTCGGGAGGATCCTCGTAGGGTGAGGCGTCCTCAGTATTGCTGAGTGCACTGGAATCCGCTACCACCACTGAAAGCACTACTCAGGATGCCATAATTGCATCACGAGGTGCGGAAGCTGCGGGATCCTCCGTGGAGTGTCGTGTGTCGAAGAAGAGGCCTAAGAGGGCGGCTACTGCCAGCCCAGATGATGAAAGGCCTAGTCCAGATCAACAGCCCGCAAAACGGCGTAGAGGGAGACCACAGAAGATTAAGCGTGAGCTGAGGAGTTGAGCCAGGCAGGGACTCATGCCAGCGGATAGAGGAGCGTCAGAGTCTGGCGCAGGGGCGAGATATATGGAAACATGGGGGAAAATACAAGCGGAGAGGGACGACATGCAAGTTTTATACGTGTTTGGGGCGCTTATTGGGAATGCAATGGACATTACATTGGCCAAGGGCTGCTAGGAGTTGGCTGATGGAGAGAGCTGGATCGTCTGATGTGGGGTTCCTCGTGAAAGCCACCTAACTCACGAGGAGGCCTTGAGAGCGGATCGTACGTTCTACACTACCTTAAATAGTTTATAGTTATTTCTGTTGTTTGCCTGTGTCCCTATGCGTGACTGCAATTGTAAAGGCCAGTTCTTTCGGCTATAAAGATGTGGAGAAAAGGAACTTTATGCCTGTCTAACAGGCAAGGAAGAGCCTGCATGAGCGGAACTCGAAACAGCTGATGTGTTGTAGACTTGGAAGAGTAGGAAGAAGAGCCGGAAGACGAGTCTGAACAAGCAATATACCTTTCGAAGAACCTATTGGCCGATATATGGCACGTTCTAGACGCCCCATCAACCTGCTCTCTCAAACCAAGCCTAAGACACCCCAACCTGGGTTTTGACCTCGGCTTCTCCCAACCAAGACACGGAGGGACGACCTCTTGCACATGTCTTTGCTTCTACCGAGCAGTAATAGTACATGGTGAAGCAATCCAGCTCTTGGGGCTAAGATGACGGCAGCATATTTTCAAACTAGCTCCTGAAGAAGTGGTACAAACTGCCAACTATTACACTCGCAAGACGGGGCGTCAAATATGTCCTGAGAACCTAGGCCAGGCTTAGTGGATTTAATATGTGAAGACAGACTCTTATCAACATCTATTGACCGTTCTCTTGAGGAATTGGCAAGCTAGGGAGGCTGTTCATTGTGGGTGTGATGCCTTTGGATGCTCTAGCCGTCCTTTTCAATAACTCATTCAAGGATCTTGCTTTTGTTCAATGTGAAAAGTGAAAAGGGGGCTTCAAAAAATCAGCTTCTCTATAACAACGATATGATCTACGTATTTGAAAGGTAGCTTGACATTGGATGTTACCAGAACAACACTGGAGACTTTGGTTTCGGTAGTGATTCATCGCCCGCTAGTCTATCGCTTCTGCGCTTGAGATCCGGCCGGATTTTGTAATCATTTCGTAACCCCCAGAATTCTAGCACTCTATACTAATATGAGCAGGTAGGCCCGGAATGCCGTCTCACATCAGAGTTTTATATGTTTCGCAGCCCAGCGATGCTTGATCTTGGTGGGGGGAACAGATGGTGGACACACAACGCGAGATAAGGATGGGCGGAACAAAAAAAGACTAGATAATGGAAGCATAGTTTTTAATGAGTGAAACAATACGTTTTATGAGCTTGTATCTCTTTTGTACGGTCGGTAGCTACGCTATCTACTCAGGGTTCAGCATGTGCCCAGCGTGGATTGGTAGAGGGGCTGTGTCGAGCTTGAAGCCACCATGTTTTCATGGTGCCATAGGGGACTTTGGGAAGGCTACACTATTCGCGGATGGGATGAAGTCACCTTGTAGAACCTAAGGGGAAGCTGTGGTGTACTTGTCCAAATATTGGGTCCAGAAACAGTTCCTCCATTGGTGCGGTATATCTACCGTGCCTCGCCTAGGCAGCCAGACAACCTTCTTAGCGATCTATTCGACTTCTGCAGCTCTTTTATACGCTATGAGATATCTAGATCCCTCCAATCTCTATCAGTAACGCTATTTGACTCGGGCTGATGTTTACGATGGGTTACATGTCGGGAATGAAACGTGGGGTTGACAATCTGGAGCTTCTAGATACTGCATGCTCGAAAGAACCGTACCTCTACTCCCATATCGAACTCATCTTAGTCCGGAGAGTCATGAACAAAAATGGAAATGGCTGTGAAAGTCACCGGACTGAGGACCAGTAGACTTGCGATCAGAAAAGGTTCACCAGGGGAAGCTCTTCCACGTGAGAAGGAAGGAACTTGCACAGTTTTGTCTTCGTGGGGGGTAATATGAAAGCATAGAAGGCGTTACAAGGGCTCACAGTTCCACCAGTATCCAAGTCTGGGTACAAGATGTTCAGATTGCAACGTGTTAGGCTGGGGGCATTGTAGGTCGGGGTAGAGCGAGCCTGCAATAGCAACAAATGAGTATTTAAGCTATCCTGTATGTTTTAGTCGATATCCAAAGCTGGTCCTATGATCAATGCCATACCTTGCTTTCGGTTATGTGCGGGTCTTGTGGCCATTGTCCCGATGCGCCATCAAGGGTGTCTCTATATGAGAAAACTGTGATGAACAGCAGCGATCCCAAGCTAAAGTCGAGCATAGAATGGTGAAGAGTAGTATGGGATTGGCTAGCTTCGATCTGCGTGCCTAGCCTGCCCGCTTTCTGGCTCCTTGATATCGCCCTGCAGCTGTTGAAGAGAGAAGGGCTAACTGCTTTGGCATTTGGCCAGTGGAATATTAGAGTATCTTCTAAATAATCTGGAGGAGATGGTTCATCTGGTGTACATGTAGTAGAAGGCTTTGCTCAAGATACACAAATGTGTTCTTTGTTATAGTTGAAGCCGGGATAGCCGACCTAGAAGATCTTCAAGATGCTCTAGCATCGAGTCGGGTAACGGTATTGGGCTGAAAGAGGCCAAGTTGAAGGGACACTCGACAACGAGACTCAGATTATCGAGAACTACCCACAGGCCCTCTTCAGAGCATTAAAGACTTGTTACTACAACTTCTGATAGAATGGCCTCTGTCATGACCTCGGCGAGATCTAATCGATGCTTTTCTAAGATGAAGGAGGAAGGCCTTAAAGTCTAGTCAATACCTACACATGGCAAAATGAGGATAAATCGGAATCATGTCTTGTGTGTGTGAATCCGTGATCCCAATCAGCAGTCGGGCCATGATGCCAGAGGACTCGCGATAATGCAGCGAATGGATCCATTGTGATCAAGAGTAGCGTAGGTAAGTGACACCATGGCTATCTATCGGAATTGAAGTCTGCCCTACATCAATAATCGTCGTGTCCTTTGGGATAGTCTCATGTTCTGAGACGCGTGATGCCAGACCAGGAATAATGGCCGAGATGTATTCAGCGCAAAGAGCTGAGCGCGATATGTTCATCAAGTTTTGGCTTCGTGAAGTGCCATGGATGCCTGGTCTATTCCTCAGAGCCATAATCTTTCCTCAGAGCCAGTGTCAGGAACACGCTTGGATGCATTTGAGAGCGGCTTGGGTCATGATTGCAAGTACCCCATTCATGACAATACTAGAGAGTGGAATGGCCATCTCTAGTGTTGCTAACGAAAACCAGCCTTGTGATTACTTCGGCGATGGAGAGGTAAAATGCGTGGGGTACCAGAAAGCCGTGGCGGAATGTCATTCTCTCGTTTCCATGATCGCTTCAGACTTAAGATCTCGTGTTCCTCATACCTAGCTATTTCGCATCGTGCGAGGGCCGCCTCTCTCGTAATAATCGCAATTAAAATGATTCGTTGTCTGTGTTTAAAGCTAAAATCCTTGAAACACTATTCAGAAGAGATGGAATTAATGAAGCACGGCTTCTATGGGGAGCAAAAACGGCTCTTGAAAGGCTATAAGACCACCTACGTTGCGTCTCATGGCTGACAAGTAGCAGCCAGATCGATCGCGCAAGCGCAAGATGGGGATGCGCAGACCGCCAGTACAGGCCAAGATCAATTGATGGTAGTTGCGAGAAGCGCCCGATACTAACCATAAAATAATCGACCTCCCTAAGGCACCTAGGTAGTCAAAGCCAACGGTATTGGGTTGTCGGCTGATGTGCTCGCGATGGACATCATCAGAGTAGAGAGAGAGATAAGTGTGTGGGTTCTAATGTTATGAAGAAGATTGCTCTTGCCTCGCTCGTTGCCAAACTCCATCACGATCTAGCGAGTTTTCTCATCGGCGGCCATCAATTGTCATTCGTACCTTCCGCTATTCTCTCTAAGCTCACGTGCTCCGCATGTGGAACGACCTCCAGATACTGTCCCTCAATTGAAGGTGATCAAAGCCATCTTCTGCAAAGTCGAGACTGACGATGGTGTGCTTGACATGCCCCATCAATCATCCGAGGCTCTCATTGAGCAGTCCCAACAGCCTTCAACCGTCGGGAAATGATCTCAAAGGACCATGTGCGGGGATGACTGGATACTGTCTGCAACCTACAGTGCGACTCCAGATACCTCCATCATGACCTCCATCAAGTTGGGCCCTGCAACATTGAAAATCATGCTGGGCAAGGTTTCAAGCTAATTTTGAGCATCTAGACACACACAAAGAAAGAAAACTCGTTCAAGGACATGGTTTGGCGGCAAATCACTATCGTACTGAGCGACGTACTTGCCATGACAACTATCGCCCACATTCGCGTCTGCTCTCCATGAACGGAACGATCAGCAATGATGCCCTCGCCGCTTGGGTCACTCAAGGTTCATCAAATTGGATTGGAAACTGCTGGAATTGAATTCGTTTCCAGGAGATATTGTTCCAGTTCTGCCACCTACCTACTACATCTCCTTCAGCAGCAATGAGGGCCGACTTAAGTGCCAACACCATGAACCAAGCACCGTCCAACATAAGAGTGTGCACACATACTTTCTCGGACATATTGTAATACATTTCGTAAGTACATTATTTCTAAAAGTTTCGGTTTTTTTGATGTTGACATGGAGGAGCATTTCTGTTCCCACTTTCACTGGCCTTAGTTGTCATGACTACCTATTACTAGAGGCACTCTCACCATCAACATCACCTTCAACAACACAGCAACGGACGCCTTTATTGCTAAATTTACCGAAATAGTACACACCGAAGAAGTCCTGTCCTTGACTTCCTCCTTAGCGCCCTGGTCTAACGAGTGATGGCGCGTTATGGGTTTTGCTATTCCACCACACCAAAGATCATGGTATCTTCCACTCTTTGAACCTTGCAGTGTTGACTTACGCTACCAGTGTATCTACTTTCAAGGTCCTCTGAGACCTCGATACTCCATGTTTCGACGCGCAAACTCTACGTGAAGGTGAGCCTCTCACCTTTGCTCCCCAAGATGTTCTCGCTTACACTGTGGAGGTTACTCTACTGAGGATTGGCAAGTCGAATGAGTTCAACCTTAATGGCAAGCTCCAGGTACGTGGAAACCCTCAATCTCACTGTCTATCCCTTGGCTGGTATTGCCATATTGCGAGTTGATACCTTAGCTATGCCTTGACCCAGAAACGCCTCAACACAACTAAGGTGGCACGAGGACGTTACAGGTAAGCAAGACGCTCCGGCTCCGTTGACGCAGGATTTGGATCTCGTAAAAATAAGACAACATGATTTTTATCAAGATGAGCTACTAAAAAAACACATAGCTTTCCTATCTCTAGTATCGAATCCGCCAAATCCAGGAGAGGGTCAGTCCGGGCCTTCAACAGTAGGCAACTAGCGTCCCTTAATCTCCCTCGACATGAACAGCTGAGTGGTGCCTATACAAGTACGTCATCTGCTCTCCCTTGATGACTATACCGAACGCAAATGACTGACTCGGATGGTGAGAGAGGGGATTTCAATGGGATGTTCCAGACCACCAACGATCTGCCCAGTCTTGAACTCCACAAAGAGTGAAGCCGATAGTCTGACCAAATGGAGCCAAGGCGCTCCCTTTATGCCCAGATTCATCGATACAGGAAGATTGTTCCCAAGACAGCTCAATATCTTGAGTATTTTGCCTCCTCAGGTGAGATTGTCCAAACTCTAAGTGTGGCTGGCGAATAGGCACCGCTGATTTGACAGCCTCTACAAAGGGCTGTCTTACATGGCAGCCTTGTTTGTCCCCAGGCCTCTCGATCCTTGCTGCAACGTTAGATACCCAGTTCAGGTCACCGTCAAGTGAGTCAATCATAGTTCTCGATGCTTCTAGCTCAAGATAAAAGGTGAATCAGGGTGATACGAGGACCTGGCCCAAACCTAACCACCCAACTCTCCATGGAAAAGACATCTTCAACATGTTTGATATTTACACTACTGCCATACCTCGAGAGCACTTTTCAAACCTCAACAAGCATGGTATTTGTCCTATTCTTGCCATTAAACGGCATCGCAAAAGAAATAAACGCCAGCCAAGACCCGGCTTCCGGCCCCAGCACCCATTGATACAGATTCACCACCAGCCAACCCGCTTCAAGCTCGACTATCAGTACATTAATATCTCCTGCCTTCCCTTCTCTTCTCGTTCCGCTCCGCTTCCGTCTTCTGCCTCTTGCGACTCTCCTGGGCGATCATCTCGCTAAGATCATCGTCGTACGCCCACTTGGCACCGAGGCCCTCCTCCTTCTTGCCCTCATCAAACTTGCGCCGCAGGTCATCCTTGCTGATGCCGTCGTTCTGGTGTAGTGAGTCCACATCGAGAGCAACATCGATGTCACCAGGCTTCTTGCGTTTGCGGGAGTCATCATCAGCACCCAGGACCGGCATGCCAGATCGTTGCGCCTGCTTGAGGTCATAGACACGGTCGCTACCGAAGAAGCCTTCGGCGCGGACTTGACGCTCGGGCAAGATGGTGTAGGCAGACCGGGGCGCGCTCGACTCCTCCGTGTCGTAGCCGCGGCGCTCCTTGCGGAGATCCATTTCTCCGGCAATCGACGTCTCAACTCCTTGGCCATAGTCAGGCTGTACTGTGCTGGCATAACCACCGGGAGTCTCGAGGCCACTCGGTGTCTCCAAGCCACCGGCTGTGTCCTCCTCTTCCTCCTCCTCCTCTTCATCATCAGACTCCTCCTCCTCCTCGGACTCTTCTTCACGGGGTTGCAGCTCACCCCAGAGGGTGCGCTCGACAGGCTCGCCAGTAGCAGCTGCTCCTTGAGCCCCTGACTGGCCCTGTCCGCCGCTCTGACCAGTGAGGCCAAACACGTCACCGCCGAACAGGGGGCGGTTGAACTCATCAACTGGTGGTTTGCCCCAGCCGCCGGGGTGGAAGCCCCATGAACCTCCTGAGGGTGGTGGCGCATTCAGACCGGGGATTTTTAGCGTAGGATAGGATGGAGGAGGGCCAAATCTTTGTTGGTTGATAAGCCAGGGCGGTGGTGCGCCAGGAGGCATACCCAGGGCTTCCTTGGTGTTCTCACTCAGGTCACCAGGACGGAAATGTTGATAATCGACCTCTGTTTCCTTGCCCTCGTAGTACACTTCACCAAATCGCGTCAACTCAGGCTTGGTCTGGAAGCGGAAGAAGGCATCGTAGAGCTTCTGGTAGTCAATGTCGAGCTTCCCCATCTTGGGTGCGACACGTTCGCGCTGCTTCTGCTTCAACGACTGCTCGGCTTGCTTCTCGAGGACGGCGTCGCGCATCTCGGTGATTCCGGTCTCGGCGATGAAGGTGGGGAGACGGAAGGGCGGCTTCTCGATACCCCTCTTGGAGGAGAGGTATTCTCGCTTCAGAGACCAGTGAGTTGGGACCGGTACCACGTTTCGCTGAGCCTTGATCTGGACGAGCAGGCGGGGATCCGATGAGGAAACATCTTGCCACTCCACCACCTCGGGGATCTTGACCAAAGCCTTGAGCTCCGCGATGGAGAGCTTGTTGAGCTGCTTCCTCTTCTTCTTGGACATCTTGGGCTGAGCGGACTCCTCGTCTTCGTCGGGGATATCGTCGTCGTCGTCAAAAAACACGGTCCCTTGGTTTCCAGCATTGGCCTCCTTGGCAACCTCATCCTCGTCCATAGACGCGCCGAACTTGCTGAAGATGTCCTTGTACATGGCAAAGACCGGATCCTCCTCGAGATCATCGTCAAGGATCAGAGCATCGACAGGGGCGGCGTTTTCCGACTCGGGCTTGTCCTTGACTTGGAGATCTGACGCGGATTCGGTGGCGGCTTCATCTTCTTTCGGCTTGGAGTCATCGGTGGTCTCTTCGGTCTTGGTAGCGGCAGCCTTGCGTCGCGTCAGTAATACGATCTCGAGAGAGGGGGAGATTGGATGGATGGATATCGCACCTCTGCTTGCGCCTTCTTCTGTTCCTTCTTCTTTGCCCTCCGCATCTGGTTCTTGGTCATCTTCGGGGCCGCCATGGCGAATGTGGATTGGCGACAGAGTCGTCGCGACGAGGAACTGGCTTCGGCCCGCGGCGGGATTGGTGACCTGGTTGGTGAGCTGGAACAGGGCGTAGAAGGCAGCGAGGGTGATGATGAACTGCTTCGGGTCCCTTCCCATTCCCGAATATGAGACTAGGCGCCCGATCGTATGTCAAAGAGGCGATGGAAGGTATTTCGAGGTCGATGCGCCAGAGGGCTGATGCTCCAGGTCTGGTCTGGTGCTTTGAGGTGGAGTCTCGTTTTGCGCGACTCGTTGATGGGCAACTTCCCTCCTGCCCTGCCTAAGAAAAAAAAGTCGACGCGCGCACCCGCGGCTGCATCATGCTATCAGCTTATCGGGATTAGCGCGGTACCGCGGTTATCGGGTCATCCGCGGCTAGAGCTTTGCGCGCGACACGTAACCCAACCCCTCCACCC